>KZ505686.1:692567-825486 GCA_002844005.1 Limosa lapponica baueri | reverse complement strand
CCTACCCCCTGCAAACAGTACACTGGCAGATGAAAAAATTGGATTTTTAGCTCTCTAAGCATCATTTTTCTCAAGTCAATTTACGTAGGTGTTTTTGTTCTGTTATGGGAAGGCAAAATGCTATCTATACTCTTTCAACAAAAATGTTTACATTCAACTAATTCAACTAGAATCAAAGTGAATTAAACACATCTGTAGCTATCTTTAGCACAAACTGAACTAGCAGCTTATATCTTTTGTGGTAAAAATAATACCACATTCAATAACTTCTCTAGGTATTAACTCATTTTTAAGCTTTCAAAAGAAAGCAATTAACAACAGTATTTGAACATCTCAAGTATCTTTTCTTGGCATTGGGGCTTTGTGATGAATATATTTTGCTGCATATCATGCTATGTGATTTTAGCAGAAACAGTGGTTTCTGAACAATATCCATAAGTAAAGAGTTGACAACCAAAATACAGAAACATTAACTCAGGCTGCCTGTCCAGCTAGCTGGTAGAAGACTTGGCTTTCATGTCCTAGTACTAGTTTTGTTGCACCCATAATGAACTAAGAATATAGGCAAGATTGATTTGGGGGACTGAGGTAATATCTAGGTAAATACCAGCTTCTCCATATACCGAAGAAAAGCCTGTGTCTCCAAAAGCTGTTGTAGCTTTCCAAACTAGGTACTCATTGTGTTACTAAAAATGTAACAGCTAAACTTCAGAATTTGTCCTGCATAGATAATAACAGATAAGCAAGCCAAGCAGAAGAAAGGAAAGCTCTGTTGGTTAGCCAGCTAATAATAAATCCCAAGATGAGGATCATCTACACCATTTCCGTTACCCCTTTCTGTAACTGCCTTCATAGACACCCAAAGAATACAAGTCTTTGGAGCTCCTACTTGTGTCACAATCTTACTATATAACCTTAAAATCCATTTGGATCGCACATTGACTAAAGTAGTTGAGCGGCCTTAAGTAATCCTCAAAAATAATAATAATAAAAAAAAATCATCTCCAATTTTATTTTTATGACATTCATACGAGGAAAAATACTATTAGAATAGTTAGTCAAAGTTGTGTTCAAACAGAAAACGTATCTTTTACAGCTGTTTTCATCCTGAAAATTGATAAACACATATGAGCATTCTTCTGTGCTACCGTAATTCATTAGCTACACAATCCATCTACATGAGTGCTGCAGAAGAAGCCATTTCAGTTCATATAATTCTGTATCAAAAATTGCAAAGGAATTAGTTGTGTGTGTGTGCATATATATACACATAAAAATATAAACACATGCATAATTTCAACATTTCCAACCACAACATAAAGACTACTTAAAAGGACTTCTGCATTCAAGTTTGCAACAAACACATGGGTAACTGAAGTCAGAAACCCTCTACTAAATCAGCAAACTGAAATAAGGAAAGAGTGCTAATAAGAAAGCAGCTAAATCACTTTCCATCTGAACGGCATCTAGCAACATGCTGGGAAACTGATCTGAAGGGAAAAAAAAACAACCACAAACACAAAAAGAAACTGAAAATTATAGCAACCTCTGAAAGCTATAGGCTTAAGTTTCTCAAAGCCCCGGTCTAGTTCTGTTTAGTTTGGGTTTCCATTTACAGTAGTTTCAAAAGCAACCAGTAATTTCAGTTATCTAAATTTCAGATGCACTTCAGAAGACAAGGCAGCTCAGGCAACTGAATTCTAACCTGCAATGCTACAGTTCTCGTTATGCCAGTAAGTGATGGAATTTCCTGTATTTTAGTTTATTTTGAAAGAATGATGCAACACATCAGTTTAGTTTACTATTTAATGATATACTTGACTGTATTTTTCTTCTACCTTTTGAATCTGTCTTTACAAGTCTGTCTTTACAGGGCAGGAAGTGTTAATTATTCACCAGAAAGATTTCTGGTCTTTCCTGAATTAGTCACACGAGAACATTAATAGTCAAAAGAGCGACTGCATCACAGAATAATGGATAATAATGGGGTCCTATCTTCATCAAGAGAGTGCTGCAAAACCACCTGAGACTTGCAGATGTGTAATGCAGGCGGTTCTTGCTCTTCTAATTGCATAGCAACTCTTCTGATTGAAAGAGACTTCCTCCACCCACCACAAACACTTCCTTCTACGGGAACATCCTTGGAAACAACATGTCAATGGGTCAATATTGTCCTAGAGCAAGTTCTGATTTAAAACAAACACCTCTCTCTAAAGGACAGAACTGGAGAAGCTGTAAATACTCCCTGCTACCAAGTCTTTCATTCAAGGCTCCTAGAGCACTGCGAAATTAAATGAAGAGTGATATACGATTCACTAATGAAGGAAAACATACAGAGGGAAAAGCATGGACCGACTGTCACACAGTGCATCGCTGGCTGAAGTAAAAATAAATCCTTTCCAAACTTAAATGCCAAGGAGGGGACTTGTATTTAAAAAAGGAACATTCCACTATCCTTATCTTTATGGGTTTATAGTTTCTAAACTCTTGTAATAAATGTAAGGTGTATTAAAAAAAAAAAAAAGTTAGAGGAACAATGTCTATATATTTGGAATTGCAGTATCCAAGCAGAAAATTAAAACAGGAATGTGTCCACTGTTCACAATAAAACAAATTGCTAAAAAAATACAGACAAAAGAAGAGAAGAATATATAGTGACATTCAACACTTCCACTTCTAACTAATTCTGGAAAAGAAGTAGCATGCTACGAGTATCACAAGCACTCTGTGTATTAGATGGCAATAACAGTTTCAAGCAGCAGAGTTAGTCCACTTCCTCAAATCAAATGAGGAGTCAGTTTGCTCCATTTTAAGCTAATTATTATTTCCAAGGCAAGTTTAATTTCAATTACTTTGCAATGAAGTAGTAATCACATAGCCCCAATGCCAAGAAAAGATATTTGAAATGTTCAAATACTATTGTTAATTGCTTTTTTTTGAAAGCTCAAAAATGAGTTAATACCTAGAGAAGTTACTGAGTATAGATGGATTAATTCTAAAAGCCCTTTATCAGTTACAGCACAGCTGATTGTTCATCCACACATCTGTGTAAAAATAAAATAAATAAAACTCCCCAAGACTTCAGCTGCCTCAAAGAACTACTGTATTTTAAATCTTCTAAAATTTTGAGCATTTTTAAAAATAAAATTGAGATGCTCTCCGTATCAATTTTTCCCCCTATTAAAAACTGAATAATTGCACTAACACGCTTGCAAAATAGAACTGGAGAGAACCTTTATTATGGAAACAGACAATGTTAAAAGTGCCTTCACTCACCCTGTACTTCACTGTACAGAATTAACGAGTCAAAACTTGATTCTAAAAATAGAAATTAACAGATTTGAAATTTATTAATATGTTAACAATTCAAGGGAACACCTGAAACCTATCTGGGTGAGTAAGCAAACATTTGTTAACACACAGACAATTTTAGAAACCATTATTGGCCATTAGCTCAGTGAAGGAGATTACTAAAAAAAGAAGTAACACTAGGACATTAAACAACGAACAAGCATTACTGCATCCAACACTAATGCCTCTTCTTGCAAACTGGTGTCAGCAATACCTGACCTAAGATTCACCTTTCTCCAGCTAAATATGCATTTCACCAAGTAATACTGGATATATGTTAAAGAAAAATTACAAAGACAAATAATTGATTTATGAAAAAGCTAGACTCCTTAATATTGACAGTATCTTCGACCAAAATAGCACCTAATCAACAGTTAGAAGGACAATACAATTTCCAATGCTGAGGGACTCTTGCTAAATCACAGCATTTTACCTACTTTATACATGCAACTTCCTCTGAGGCACCTCTGACAACATATAGAGATCAAAATGCTGCTGTTATGGTGACAGGGCTGATCTCAGTAACAGTCATATTTTAGCAACTAAGTCAATGAGGACATGAATTTGGAATCTGCTTTTCTAAGTGCACAATTAGGAGGTTATCATGGAACGAGCCTGCTTTTTCTTTTTTTTTTTAAAGAAAAAAAACCACAACACTGCTTCCAATCTAGTACTGTGCTCCTTTCTGCTCCCTTTTAGGTGCTTAGGAATTAACTAGGACTTCTATATTCAAATAAGCAGAAGTTAGAATGATAGAATGGTTCAGGTTGGAAGGGACCTTAAAGATCATGGAGTTCCAACCCCTCTGCCATGGGCAGGGACACCTCCCACTAGACCAGGTTGCTCAAAGCCCCATCCAGCCTGGCCTTGAACACTGCCAGGGAAGGGGCTTCCACAGCTTCTCTGGGCAACCTGTTCCAGTGTCTCACCACCCTCACAGTAAAGAATTTCTCCCTAATATCTAATCTAAATCTCCCCTCTTCTAGTTTAAACCCCTCATCCTATCGCTATACTCCCTGATAAAAAGTCCCTCCCCACCTTTCCCGTAGGCCCTGTTTAGGTACTGGAAGGCTGCTATAAGGTCACACCGGAGCCTTCTCTTCTCCAAGCTGAACAACCTCAAGTCTCTCAGCCTGTCCTCACAGCAAAGGTGCTCCAGCCTCTGATCATCTTTGTGGCCCTCAAATATACACATGCTAAAACAGGCCCTCAAATTAAATATGAGAAACTACATAGACTAAAGAGCTAGAAACTAAAGACAGTAATCATCAAACAACCTCTTTTTCTCTCAGTTTGTCTGACTGCTTATTAAAATTATTTTAGGAAAAAGAGTTTTTACCTCCATTCAAAATTTTTCATTACTTCCAGTTAGTGTCTTTAATTTACACCAAATAAACACAGGAAATCCAGCACTAGCCAAAGTACATTTACTAAAGGATATAATGCCAGTGAAAGTAATTTAAAAATAAATTCCCTTAAACCACTAATGAAATACTACAACATTTAGAAACTTAAATTTATCTTCCTCCCACTGACCTACATTGTTCAAGTTCACAACATGCATATGGTGATCAGATTAAACAGCAGGAAGTGAACAGGCTACCTACAATTCTTTCATAAATAACGTGGGGCAGCAGTCCCTGCTGCAGGGAAGACCCCAGAGAACAGGTTAAACGTAAAAATCCATCAACAATAATTTCCTAATACAACTTCTCTGAACAGACAAGTACTGTACTTACCACAATGCTACTACTCAGATGCTACTGACAGAGAAATTGAACACACAACTGCAAGTGTCTTCTTCAATTCATGGAATACCAAAACCCTTCATGTAACACATTTTCCTGAGTACAGGTAAAGAATAATTGATTACAGTGCATGGATCTAGGTATTACAACACACTGACTTCTGTGTTACAAGATTTCAGAAAACATGTTTTAAAAAAATTTTTTTTAAGTTTAAACTCCCCACTCCTTAAGCATATAAAATTCTCACCAATTGAAATAAACAATCCATCCCTATCATAAAAACAAAACAAAACAGTGTTACTTCAAAATCTTAAATTAGAAGATAACGGCTGGGCATTTTTCAAGAATCTAAAAATACCAACCCACTTCTACTGTATGTTAACATTTCTACAGTCTGAAACCATTGATCATGGTCATCCACACAAAGGTTTCATTTTCAGGAAGTGTTTTTCAGAATAATTTTGCATTCCCTGCATACAGCGTCCTCACCAGTATTTCCTTATGTGGCCTTCTCAGTGTCCTGAGAAGACGTCTTTCTAATATCTGCAAGTACTCTGACTTAAGTTCCTTCACAAAAGTGGCATCCAGAGAAGTCAACTCATGCTGCAGCTATTGCTCGATTTTTAATTCTTCTTCCAAAAACAGAGAAAGGACTCCATGCTAATGAGCCCTGCCTGTACTGAATAGACAGGAAGAATTTTTGCCATTTGAGCAAAAGAGAAGGGGGAAAAAAAAAAAAAAGGCAGAACACATCTACGTAATTTACCTACCTAAAATGAATACAAAGTTTATCACCGAGATCCAAATAAGGGCTTCACCATAATCAAGATGAAATACTGTCCAAAAACATTCACAAGACATTTGTGATAACACAAATAACAGATACTAAGTTAGTCAGTCAAGGTTGCATATTTGAGGAAGATACAGAACAGTGACATTTTAAACTTCAAAGAATATAACCAATATTTTTCTGAGAAAATAGATCACATTCATCATTCCCTCCAATTGCCTCTAAAGAAACTGGTATATGCACAAACTTCAAATATAAAATAATTTTAAAAACCAGTAATAATTGGCATACCACGTTAGTGAAAATATTCAAGTCAAAACCAAACATTTCCAATTAATACACCCATCAAGGATCATTCTCTGAAGTTAATGCACTGATTTCAACACCTTAAAGGAAATACTGGGTCATGATGCTTCCATCATTTTGAGACCTCAACAGCTCTCCAAGCCCAACATGCTCTCTCCAGGCTCTCCAAGCCCCACATGCAGCAACAACCCTACCCTTTTGTCAAAGTTTGATATTGAAGTGGTTAAAATTTACATAGTTAAGAACAGCAGCAGCAGTATTTCCCTAAAACCGATACCTACTTCTGAGAACACAAAGCACATTCAATAAATGAAGGAATATACAAAACACAATATATCTATGCTACCATACAATAGTTGAACATTTTACTAATTAGTGTTAAGACAGATATTTCATAATACCAACTGTGGAATAATCATTAGCACTGCCCAAATCATAATATCTTCAACTAATCACAGTTTACAAAAGACATGAAGAAGGTACTGGCTGACAAGAAGATTGAAAGAAACCTGGGAGGTGACCTAGACACTGTAACTTTTAACTCCTCTAAGCTTCAAAAAGGAGCACACAATCTACTTCTTTCCTGTTAGTTCCCCTTGCAGGAACAGCAGGTATGACACTGAATTTCATTCTGACCAATGAGGAAGTTTCAGCTATATCAAAAAGTGCCGGATACATCTGTATAATTAGCACTGTATCTATCTACAATTAGAAAATATTTCTAAAACATTTTATATAAAAGTTTTGAATAAATTCGTGGTTTCAGCAAGTGTTTGTTTTCTCAAATTCCAGCTTCACTGAAAATCTGAAAAGACATTTTTAATCAAGCAGGCCTATTTCAGGATCTTCTTAAACGAAACACCCTCAGACACCAGCTGTTTGAATTTATTCACTCCTTAGAATTGTCACACAGCAACACTGAAGGAAACAAAATCAATTACTTCCTTTTTTTTCATAAGGAGAATGGTTAAATGATGGAACTACTTGCTGCAGGATGTTGTGAGGGTCAAGAGTACATATGGATTTGTGAGGTCATTATGCAAATTCATTAAAAAATAAGACCTACTAAGCCATAAATCTATAAAACAGAAGACAACATTATATCAGATTGCCAGAAGCAAAGGAGGTGTACCAAGATAAGCGTGACTGCATGCTCGCTCTGTCTTTATGCTTATTCCCTCAGCATCACTTATCACCTAAATCAGAAACAGGACTGGATACATCTTTGGTCTGATCCAGAACAGCTGTTTTTCATTAAATAACAAAATCTCCGTTCTGTTTTGTCTATTCTATTAAGTACTGCAAAAGAAAACATTGTTTTCACATTCCTAGAAAAGAGCTTATTACAGTTAAAGTATTAAATCCAGTTCATCTGCTTTCACTTCTGAGCACCAATAACCCCTATTCCTAAAGGTAAGCTTCTGCAGCAAATAGCTCTGATCCAAAATGTGTTACCTTGCAACTGCAGTTGCAAGGGACAATCGCTCACTGTATTGAAAAGTGAAAAAAAATTTCTATCTTTTGACTTTAGTTGAGATGCTTTTCCAGTTATATTATGACTGAGGGAAATTGCAAGAACCTCACAATTTATCATTATTTATTTTTCATATTCTTATTCAAGCGGGGACCATGAAAAAGTCCAATATCCCCTCCCTCACTCCTCAGATAGAAGCTTCTGTATGTCTCATAATTCTCAATAGCTTCTAAAATTAAGATCTAAGCAAACAATTTCAGTGTCTCTCAAATGCCTGTTATCATTCTCTGTAGCACTTCCTAGGAAAACTTGTAAATAAATCAATTCCTCAGACTCTTTGATTCTGTCAGTTAAATAGTGCCACTTCTATTTGTGTAACACACCAGTAGATGTGTTACAGCAGTTAACGATGACTTTAACTACAAACTGCTTCCAGTTCTTTTACCCATAAATAAGTTCATGCATAATATATAAAAAAAATACAACATTAAAGTAATTTTAGTCTTAACCTAAGAACAAAAAAGAGTACAAGGACTACAGCAGGCAAAGCAAACAAGCTTTTCTTTTACCCCAAATATTTGTTAAGGTCTTGTACAAAGTAGTAAAAATTAGCCTTCCTAAAACATAAGTGTTATTATAAGAGGGAAGAACTGATATTTCTGATCATTTATAACTGCAGAGAAACGCTGCCCCTCAGACAGCACTACCCACACACAGCTGTCCCAAAGCACCTTATTTGATCCTTGCTACTCAGTATTCACTCAAAGACCTCAGTTAATACTGAAGTCTAATAAACAATAACCTATTTGGTAGCACATATGCCATCCTTCATAAACTGACAAATTCATTGGTTCTAGCATCTGATCCAAAGCTCCAGTAAGTGAAAGCCTGCCTAAGTAACTGCATGATACAAGCCTAACAAAAACTAATTCTCAGAAGGAAAGGTACGTATTTCAACAGTTTACTCAAGCCTCATTTAGAAACATCTATGTGAGATTTCCGTGGTGGTTAAAGCAAAATTAGGTTTATGAAGGCATTATGCACTCACTATGACCTATGCACCCTATGAGATTAGAAAGTATTTATTAAAAGGACAGTCACTGAGAGTGCATATGGAATGAACAGCTGCAACCACCAAAAAAAAAGGAAAGAAAAGACTAACCAGAGAGGAGGCTTCTTAATGGCCTCTATATATATAGTCATTATTTGCTTAGAAGCTAGAAGCAAGCTTTGGTGATATACAGTCACAAACTAATCATGCTTATGTTAAATGATTCACCGTTTGATCAAATGTTTAATTTTAGTAAACAAAATTGAGAAAAGAGCCAGATTGGCATGGCAGGGACATGATGATACATAAGTGACTGGAAAATCCAGACTCAGAAATAAACTCTGGATTGGGCCTGCACAGAATGCTTGGGGCACAGTGTCTCATCACACATATGATGCATACAGTGTCAGAGAAAGGCAGAACAAATGGTAACATCCTGCAAAACCCCTGCTGGCGTGTTCTCAAACAATATTGCCATCAGTTTTAGCTGACTACAGTACCTTATAGTTGCCAGAAATAAGATGAGATGAAACTCATCATACTGTGTTTTCAATCAACTTCCTGCTGGCTGCCACCATTTCAAGAATGGAATTCATTTGTTTTATGGCCATTAACATATTTCCTTCTTTTCTGATTCTAAGGCACTGAATGCAATGGTATGGTATCAGTCTGGATGATAAGAAAAATAAGCAGCACTCGGTCCAGTACAAATAGGATTGTAAAAGTATTACCATCTCTGTCATACTCCTTCACAGTATATGCTTCTACCAGCCAAGTAGTATTTTAGCTTAAGTCTCATCTATGCCTATAACCACTGAATAGTAAAAGCCCCAGCCCTTTGATGAGCCATACACAAGTGAAACCTTTGTGGAGTTCTTTAAAAGACAATGGGGAGCTGCCAACATGTAGTTCATTAAAGGATTACACCTCATCTGTAATAAGCAAAATGGCTTAACTGGACTATATACATATAGTAATAATTTCATGTATTTATTAACTTAGAGCTGAAAATTTTATATATGCCATAAAGTGAATTAGGTTTCTGAAATCCACTAATCTAAGAAAAAAAAAAAACAACATTACATGGTCTGTTAATCAGGAAAAGAAGAAAGAATTTTTCCAGGTTGTACGAATGAAAAATTAAGCACAGCATAAACTCTAGATGAAGTAACCTAAAAATACCCAACTTGCATACTGCACCCTTTCCCAACTTTGTACACTAAGACTATTCCAATAAAAACTGAGATGCTTGCAACTGACAGGACTTAAAGATATAAAAACAGGAAGAGGAGCAAAATATTTCCAAACAATAAGTCATGTGATTTTTTTCATAAATAACATGAAACACATATGAGGTTTCCCAATTGAGATTATTTGGATAACTGAAATTATTTTGTAAAATATAAAGATCACCTCAGTGCTCCATTTGAACTTCAGATGAGCAGAAATGACAGACTGGAAATACTAAAAAGAAGGGGAGGTCTGCAGAAGATTTCAGGTTGGATTCCGTGATCTTCAACAAAAGGTAAGCAAATGTTAGCTGTTGACCTTAAGCAGATGTTTCAGAAATTCTGAACAGTCTCACTCGAGTCCCTTCTTTTAGCTGTTCATTTTTCAGTCTCTTAGATCTTGAGACATCAAGAGTTTAGGAGTTTTCCAGTCATTAGAGATTCTTACAACCTACAGGATCTGAATTTCTAATACAAACCCAAGCATTTATATGGGGAAGAACCCCTCCAAATTTAATGCACTAGTACATACTAGTCTTTTCCTGTAATCTCTTTGCATGCCACCACTACCAATGTGCACCTCAGGAGCTACTTCTATCATTATTCACCAACAAGTAAGGTTTAGCCCAGAGACCCACAGCTTACTTCAATTTTAATGCTTCTTTCAGTATTTTCCTTAAGGTTTCCTATCTTTGTGGATGACTGCAGAAAGTGCACACCTTACTGCAAACAGTCTTGGCTAAGCATTACATAAAATCAAAAACAAACAGAAAAATCACCATCTTTTATACTTGCCAAAATCTAAACCCTATTGTTTCACCCACAGACACCAAGTTGTTCTGCCACCTACATGGTGCGGGCTCACTCCAGAACAACCATGAAACGATTCTCAATTATTGGACCGATGGGGACCAGGAAACATAAAGCAACACTATACCTCTACATTATTTTATTTACAAATTTCACGGAAACTACTATATTAAATTACAAGTTTCAGAACTTTTCACAGCCTTAAATGTCCTGCAGATAAAGGGCAAACATGGTCCTGTTATTCCAAAATGTGACTTGACAGACATATAAAACTGACATGAAAGTGACAAATGAGACTCTTGTCTTAGAACATGTTGCTGGCAGTAACCCTAGCTGACATCTAGAGCAGCAAAATTCCAACTTCAGATGCATATAAGTATTTTTGCTATCATGATTTACTTTCTTCAGAAAGCTGGTATAAAACCATGACCCCTTAAGCACTCCCCTCAATGGAACTTCACTAGCAGGGCACATCTACACAGATTTACCAGCCACATCTTTTCAAGCACTAACAAGGCCTAGGTAAATAAGGACAAGAAGACACTTAAGTTTCTTCAGCATTGAGAAGTACAACAAACCATCAAACTCTGGAAGCTGACAGCACAGTTTCAGTTTTTGTTGGGTTTTGTTTGGTTTTTTAAGTGAAAAAATAGATACGTAGTTTGCACTGTGTATACAAATGCACCTGCCAGACACTTAATAGAAACTGAAAAACAGATTAATTTCTTCATTGTATTGATGAAGAAAGTGACTTTTTTTTCCCAGTGCTGCCTTTCAAAAATGTCTTACAAGAAACGCTACTGTGTGGATATCAACCTGGAAGGGGAAGCAAAAAAAATACTGTTTGGATAGCTGCTTTTGCAAGGGAAACTTATGTTTAAAAAATAAATAAATAATAATAATAATGAAGTAGCAGCTTTAAAGGCAATGGGTTTTCTTGAGAGCCTCCTGTCACCATTAAGCAGATCCTTGACCATGATTTTCTTTTCATTATCGCAACACGCTGAACTAGCCAAGAAGTTCAGCCCAACGAAAAAGTTCACTTCCAACTTTCTGCAACTCTCCTGTCACATCAGTATCATGTTACAGAAGTCAGTATGCTACATTAGAGGTAAGAGCAACTTGCTCTCCACTACATTACAGGAAACATCAGGCCCAAATATGGGAGCCTAACAAAACAAAAATAAACAAAATAATTTACTGTATATTTATAATCTGCCTTGCAAGATCACTCCCAGCAGGGCCATAGAATTTGTTGCAGTTCAGGCTCCTGTCATAACTCAAAAATGGGATTTCATTTAAAATCCTGTCACTCCAATAAAGCAACCAAGTGTACAGTGACATCACTAAATCACTCTTATTGCATCGCTTTCCTCTCAGCCTCCACTCCCCCAGAGTACCTTAAATTGTATGACATAAATCCAAGAAGGTACAATCGGAGACAAGTGTAAATCTCAGGTGGGCCCTCAAAAGTCAATTTAGTCACATATTCTTTGAACTTTCCATAAATAAGAACATTAGGGACTAATGTTTCCGTGATATACATTAAAGACACTTTATGATCATGTGTATCTGCCAGTATACCAGCTGGCATGATACATCTGATTTAAAAAAAAAGGAAAAAGAAAGAAATCAATAATGGAAAAATCTTCAACAGACATGAGCCTAGAGGCGATAGGAGTTTAGCAAGGACCAGGCTTACTTTTTTTCACCTTTAGCAAACAGGAATGACCCTACTTCCTTCTTTCTAGAAGGGGATCAGCCAACAGCTAACAAGGCCCTTACCTATTATGACCCTCCCTGCCTTGCTAAGGCGCAGAAAAGATGTGTATTTTTGTCCTCAGCCTTTTTCCTTCACGAGTTATGCTGCCCTGAGAGAAGAGCAGAGAGAGCTCCCTGTTCCTGGGCGCACGGCAGGGACGTGCTGGGCACGGCACTCCGGGACACCGGGCAGCCAGGGGCCCGCGTTACCCATCCACGCCTGCGAGGAGCTAAAGGCAGGCCCCGGAGCGCAGCCCGCAGCCCCAAAGGGGAGGCAGCCGCTCCAGGAAACCTGCGTGTCTGGGGAAGCGAGCAGGCCTCCCCCCGCCGAGCAGCCAGGGAGGCCGCCGGGCCACCGCCCGCGGCCAGGCCGGGCTCCCCCCGCGCCCCGGGGGCAAGGCAGCCACCTTCCTCCCCCCCCGGCCAATGCCTCGGGTAACCCGCCGCCACCCCCGCCCGGGCCCCCCGGGAGGCGGCACACCCCGCCACACGCCGGGAGGCGGGGGGATACCGCTCTTCCCCCAAGCGGCCACCCCCTGCGGCCCGCCCGGCGGGGGCCAGCGGCAGCCCCCGCCCTGGGGTGAGCTGCGGGCTCGGCCCCCGTGACAGGCCCGAGCCCAGGGCTACGACCTGCCTCGGCCGGCCAGCCGGCCTGCTCGCCAGACCAGGCCCGGGCCCTGCTCCCGCCCGGCCGCGGCCCCCCGCCACTTCGCCCTTCGCCTCGCCGCCCGCCCCCCTCTCCTCCCCTCCCCGGGCCAGGCCGGGTCGGCTCCAGCCCAGCCCCCTCCTCGCCCCGGGCCTGGCTTACCCCCAGAAGCCGCAGGGGCAGCGCGGTGGCAGGCTGGGCGCCTTGCTGCGCTCGCTGCCGGCGTCTCCCATGGCGGGGCCGGTGCGCGGGGCGGCGGCAGCGGCGGCGGGGGGGGGCGCGGGGCTCCCAGCCGGGATTCCAGGCCGGTCAGCTGGAGCCGGGCGCGACCACTGGGGAGGCGGTGGAGGGGAGGGCACGGGAGGGGGGCGGCCGCGCCCTACCGGCCGGGCCCGCAGGGGAGCGGGGTAACGGCGCGGAGCTCTCAGCGGCGGCCCCTCCCGCCCGCCGGTTTCTGTGACGACCCCGCTTGTCGCAGCGGGGCGCGCCCGCCCTCCCCCGCCGCTCGGCCCCTGACTCAACAATGCGTCCCCGTCCCGTCCCCCCTCCGCCCGCTCCGGCGCCTTGCTTCCCCCTGTCCTGAGCGGGATGGTTTCGCCAAACCACCGGATCAGCTGGGAATGGCTTATACCATAGCCCGTCGTCGGGGGGAGTTGGGTTAGGTCGGGGCTGGGAACTAGGAGAGGAGCAAGTTTGGCAGGCACCCACAGACTCGAGAAGGGAACCGACTTCTCTGTTGGGAGGCTTGCGGGGCACTGAGCCCTGCAGAGCTACCTGGGGCCGCCGCCCTCTTTTGCCCCTACCCACACGTTAGGCACATAGTGGTACAGCCAGGGAAGACCGGCGGGGTGGGGGTGCCGGTGTTGGCCGCGCATGCGCGAAGGGTCTGCGACGCGGAAGTTGGTCGGTGGCGAGCGGGTCCCCGGGGGCCGCCCCCGCGCTGCACGAGGATGGGGTGGGGGTCGACGCGGGACGGGCGGGCCCGCACCCCCTCCTCTGTCCTCTAGGGCCGGGGTCTGTCCTGGCCGCCGCGGTCGGGACCTAGGCTCGGCTCAGGCTCTCGGCTGGGAACTGCTTCGCCGAGATGGGCTGGTCGCAGCCAGCCCGGGATGTGGCCTGTGTGCGCTTGGGGTCTCTCCCTGGCCTCCTCTGAGGGACCCAGGCGGGGCGGGAGTGGACCAGGCCTCGTTCCCCGTGGGTTCCGTTTGCTTCCGTGCCAGGCCTCTCCTCTGACAGCTGGGAGGGAGGCCTAGAGGCCGGGGAGGGCCCGGAGGACGACGGTCTGTCATGTCGTTTCTTCTGTGGGTGTTGGTCCTCTGTTTCCCTCACTATAAAATAAAATTGGTTAGGTGTCTAAAGTGCATGGGGAATTCTTTGCCTGTGGTCAGCAACACTCGCTGCCTGAGGATGCTAAAGCTGAAGGCTGGCTGAAGCTGGGAGAAGGGGGCCACCTTGGGCCTCGTGTTTTGGCCCCAGAGAAAGGGACCTGCAAGAGGTAAGGTATGGCAAGCAGAGAAGCGTGCCGCAGGCACTGTACAAAGGCCGTTACCGGCTGCCGCCCTTGGACAGGAAAGCAGAGGTGGAATCTCTAGCATCTGGACTTGAGGGCTGAGTGATGGGGATTGTGCTTCTGGTATGGGTTTAGCAAATGGACTTGAGCAAGCTAACAGTCTTGCACTTGCTGTGCCTTGGTGTTGTCTGTGAAGCGGAAATACTGCTGACCCCCTGCTAGAATTTACTTTTTGATCAGAGTGAAAAATGCAATGCGGAAAAACACTGGTGTGGCAATAATGAAGGTGGAATTTTGATAGATTCTTGAGGTGCTGTTACCCATCTTGTACTTTGATTTCAGTGTTGCACTTAAAGCCGAGATTGCTGAACGTTGAAAATAATAAACATCCTTAACAAAGCTTGGAGTATGTAGGTCTTTGTGAGTAACTATTAATTCTGCCAACAACCTTTTGACTTGAATATGCAACCTTCTTAAAGAGTTTCACATCAAATTAATTCATGGGAGAGAGAAAAAATTGTAATGGAATACATATACACACATGCTTAAAACTTTTTAATAAAAGGTTGGAATTTAATTGAAATCATGTAAGCAGGCCTCTTTTGAAGAGACTGATACATGACAGAGTTTATTAATAATGGTTGTTTTATCAAACTGTTAAGTCTGGGGTTACCTGAGTCCCTATTGATGCACTAAGTGGGCCATTAGTGCTTCAGTAGCTCAACCAGTCACTGCTCTTCCTCAGCAGTGACTTTGAATGCAATAACATTATTGAGTCTAAGACTGACATGGTGCAATGAAGATGGGATGTGTATTGAGAGAGTTTTCATTGACCCATTAACTGGTACAACTGCCAGCCCTCTGTAAAGTGTCTGTGGCTGCATACCACCCTGTGCACTGAAGCATGAGAGCTTCCTCTTGGCACAGGGTTCTGAGGAGCTTAGCTGCTGAGGCAGCACTGCTCAGTCCACCAATAGAAGTGAGTACTTGAACAAAATAACCCTAGCCTCATTAACTCAGTCCTTTAAGCCATTAAGTCAACTGAAAATTAAAATTGTCTCATATGCTGGCTACCTGTACTACCTGTACAGACCAAAGTCTGTAAATTCCCCTCAGATAAGGAGTACATACTGGCTTTTTAAGGATGGTTTGATAGTTTGCATGTCCTCATTTGCTATTAAAGCGAGCTCATGCTAAGTAAGCTTTCAAGTATTACAAATGTCATGGAGAAACATTTTCTCTGCTCAGTACTCCTGTGTCATTTCAAATAAGCCTTTCTTGATTTTGTAAAGTTATGTTGGGATAATATCAAAATTCTAGTTTGCCAAGCAATTCAGATTTTTAAAAACCCTATGGTTGTGTTGTAATTCACTCCAAAGTTAAGCATAAGAAAAACATAGGGTTTAGGGGCAGTGTTATTACACAAAGCAAACACACATTAAGTATGATGATGATGAAGACACCTGCACAATTCTACCTCTGCCTACTACTAATGCCCTAAGGAGGAATAGTTTGGGGGAGGGGGCAGGAGAGAAGGGGGAATCCTTAGGATTACAGTACAATTGAATACTATTGGACAGAGAAGAGGGAGCATGTGTGCTTTGATGCTGTCATGCCATATGTTTATAATAATATATTTGGTCTTCTTTTTAAGTATGACTTTTGCAACACTGTATTTGTATAATTGTGGTATTTCCTACTTTGTTTAAACAACACAAAATTTAAATTACTGATATACCCATTCAGTGTTGTTTCCTGAAGATTGAGTGTGTTGATCTTAATCTATGCCTGCTTTTCTAAACCTTTTAACTTTTTGATTTCTGTCACATTTCTTCTAATCATATCCATCCATTTGCAACCATCAGAAAGTGTGCTTTTGTAGTGCAACGTGGCAGCAAGGGGAAGTACTGATGTGTGATGCTTCTTTGGAGGCTGGCAGAGGGAAAGCTGGTTCAGCTGATCTGAAACGAACGCAGTCACAAACAGGGCATTGCAACCTCCATTCAGTGTGTGGGCTCATCCTCCAACAGATCTCCTGTTGAGCCAGGCCTCTGGCTCCCTGAGGAGTTTCAGTACTGACCGACATTTTCTCAAGTTTGTTTTCATCCAGAGAGTCCAAGCCCTGGATGCTTTCTAAATTAATGTATAAGCATCCAGAGACAAATGGATAAACAGCATATGCAGGGTATTAGTGGGATAGGGCTGGGAATATTCATACACAGAAAGTCATCATATGGTCCAGATATAGCAAAGCACGTTTCAACCTTGGGAAGCAAAGATGTACTGTAAACACGCATTGGGGTGGGGAAAAACCTACTTAGTGGTAGGAAAGTGACTTAAAAAAACAGTGGTGACTGAAGAGAACTAGTGAGCAACAGTTTAACTATATGACAACAGAAACAGCTGATGTAATTTTAGTTCTGCGTATCCAAATGCATGAAGTACATAGGGAAGGTGGTAATCCTTCTAAATGGGACTCTAGTGGCCCTGGAGCTCTTCTCTGCGCATCTTGTTGCAGACAAATAAGAGAGAATGCAGAAAAGAGCAACCAAAATACAGCTTGCAGACGCTGAAATACTTTAAAAATCTGATGTTTACAGTTTGGCCAGGGAACAATTGCCTTTTGGGAGAAATCATAACCAGACATTCATTTTTAAAATTATAAACAAAAATTGAAGGTGTTTGCCAGCAGGACACATGGAGTTCAGTAAAAGATGTAAAAAAGATGTCTCTAAGGGGAGAAACGCTTAGGACGTATATGAAAAATGTTCTTGTGGTGAAGTCTGATTCTCAGCTCTCATTGAGGTGTTTCTTGCTTGTTCTCAATGTGGCCCCATTGCAGGAATAAATGTGGTAAGAGACCTCCCAGGATCGGGAGGCAAAACTCTACCAGATTTACAAGCCACAATTAAATACCATTGTTTCTCAAGTACTACGTTTTTTCAGATATACTAGAAAAGATTGTACCTGTATATAATCAAAACATTTGGGGGTTGTTTATTTTAGTATAAACATGATTGCCCGATTGAGATACACGTGCACAATCGTAAAGTGGAGCAGGTGGAGAATGTCAGAAGTATTGTGCGTCTTCCTTCTCATCTTGAGATCTAAATTACCATAAAATGATAAAAGTGACTCATGTGGTGCCAATCTGTTAGAGAGACTCTTGAACTGATTGAAATAATCACTTTTTATTCCTCTCCAGTAGGCAGATATTCTTAGTGAAATCTTTTCTTTTGGAAGATCATTCTTGTTAAACCCCGTATTGAGGCTGAACAATAAAACGAGTATGTGGAAAAGGGCAGTGGAGAGGACATGTCTGAGCTACAGTCATAGCTAACGATAAAGGTGAACAATTACGAAGTTTCGCTAGAGCCCAGGGCATCGGCTGCAGACCATGAAGACATTAAGCTGCAGTAAGTCAGCAACACAGATGTGACCTCGGAAAAGGCAACTGAACTGTGCCAAAGACTGGCTGAATCGGGACCAAGGCTGCCAAGCTTCCAAATGCCTGCTCTTCCATGCATAGCTTATCTCATTTTCTACGTTTGAAAAGCATAACTTGCTTTTTGTATGCACCTGGCATAGCAGGGCGTGATCCAGCTGAATGCCTCAAGATTTGCTTATTCATTTCGTTTAAGTTAGGTGTCAGTGCAAGCAGGTGAAGAGAGAACTGCCTGCACCTTAGCCTCTGGCTTGGGCCTCAATGAATCCAACTCCGGTTTTCTTTGCTGCTAGGAGGAAGTCTCCAGGTTAAAGAAGGCAAGCTGAGCTCGTCTTGGCTCTCAACATCAGTTGTGTTGACAAAGCAAAAAAAAAAAAAAAGGTAACCAGCCATGAATTATCAACTTATGAGTCATGTAGATTAGAAGGTTTTTGTGGCTGTGTCTCTTTTAAAACATAAGTTTGAAAACTAAACTAAAGGCCAAGTTCAAATAGTTACAGCGTTACAGCACAGAATTTGGAGTCAGGACTTTGACATTTGTCTGATTATTTTAAGTCTTTCTGTGCCTCAGTTTCATTTGTCTGAAATGGAAACAATAATAGTCTCATGGCCAGTCTGGTAAATGAATCTTCACTGGGTGGCATTTTTAGAAATAAGGAATTGCTGTTGTTATCATTACTGTGACTAAGAGACTGCCATTTCTTTGCAATTAATGGCTGGATGGAGGGTCCAAGGTGAAAGAGAAAACTCTTAACACAGCCAGTTGCAATTTGTATGGATATGACTAACCGAGAAGCAATTATTATTAATAATACTTCTGTTTGTTTCACAGACGTATTACTTCCCTTTTCTGTCCCTTATGTAATCCAGGGCACTTTGAGAAAAGCACAAATGCAAAAAATTGAGTGCAATTAAACAAACATTCCAGGCTAGTCTAAAAATGTCAGATAAAATATTTTAAAAAAAGAAATCAAAACATTAGACATGATTTAATAAAAGGAGAGAGGATGCCTAGAAAACAAAAGTGGGTAGTGACCCCACACAGATGTGACAGTGACTAATACTGAAATCACTCACAGAAAAATAAACCTGCAGATGTTCTATATAAGCCAAGACTTTTATTATTATTGTAAACCATGAAACTTATGAATGTGTAATGATGATCACATTATGCTAGGCATTTCCTGATGCTGGATAGCAGATGCAGCAAAGACCATTCTTAGTCTTGGAAAGCTCTTTTTAGCAAATGATCTCCAGCACCTTTTTTTTTTTTTAAAAAAAAAAAGGTAAGCTTACCTTTTTAAAAAGAGGTAAGCGTTATTACAGCAATTTTACCAGGAGGAAAGCAGCCTTGGAAACTGAAACGAGCTGCCCAGGGTCACAGAAGGTGGCACCTGCAGATCTAGTAACAGCATTCACATTGCTCAACTCCCAATATAGCAACCGATGCAGAGTCTGTGCCCTCTTGCAGAGCTTGTGCTTTGGGTGCTCCTTTAGCAACCACCAAGATCTGCCGCCTCTGCCCCAGGGTCCAGGCTCACTTAAGAGTGGTGTCCCAAATCATCTTGGACATGACTACTTGGTTTAAAAATTAAAGCCTTAAAATTAAATAAAGCATTGTACATGTCCTTCCATTTAAAAGAGGAAGCTAGGCCAAAAGAATATGGTTAAATGGAAAGGCAGAAGATCAGTGATATTTATATATTTCCTCTGTTTTCTTCATCTGGCTTCTCTTCTGCATTTTCATAATGCCTAGCACAAAGGGTCCTCATCTGCACCTAGGTCTTCTGGGTCCTACCGCAGCACAGATAAACAAGCGTAATAAAACCCTCATCTTGTATAAATATAAAACAGTTCAGCCTTCATTAGATGGGAAGGTGCCTGCCCCTAGCAATCTGTTTGAATATAAGCCATTTCTGCTGTTTCCTCAGCTGCTCTGAAGATGTTAGACCAGAGACTCGGCAGCTGAACGTATTTCCAGGCACCCCAATAGGTTTATCAGTTCTCTGACTTCTGACCTGGTGTTTCTGAGCACGGCTGAGACGAGCGGTAATTCCCTCATAAACGCTCCAGTGTCAGGGAGGCTTAATTGCATGGCAGCGTGAGAAAGCGTTCAGTAGTTCAATGACAAAAGGTCTTAAGAAAATGTGAAATGGGAGCCTTCAGTTCTCCCTTGCTGCCCCTGCCTGCTCCCCTCCATAATGTATTCAACATTTAGCTTTTTCAGGGCTGTGGCACCAACATTAGCTGAGAAAACCCTGATCTTGCCGTTCACGGTATCCATGTGATCACAGCAAGATCAGAAGTTAGAAGTCATAAGTGCAGCCCGGGTAATTTTGTAAACAGCAGCAGCACCAATTTCTTTTACAGCAAGTAAAAAAACCCCAAAACACTGCCGCTGGAAATGAAGAGCATACAGAGCAGCTGTTTCAAATTTGTCTGATGCTGTTATAAAACAAGTTTAAAGTGTTAACAGTTGTACCCATGGCACAGTTTCCCCTGCTGTGTGCACACTGACGGCTTTCCTTTATGCCGTACGACTGAGCTGTCACAGTTTTGCTCAGTCCCCTGGCCTTGCAGATCAACTCCTCCGAGAAACGTTTCCCCAGCTGCTGGCTCCAAGTGGCCGGGCAGACTCCAGGTGGACGTGCAGGCTGGCAGGGAGGAGGATGTGCAGTCAGCCACAACTGTCACGCCGTGCAGGAGCATCTGCTGGACTGACCAGCGCTCGTGGTGGTGCTCAAACCTTCTGCCCCACCCTGTTAAATCTGTGCTGCCTTCTGACTCCCGGCTGGGAGCCCCAGTGTTTCCCACTCTGCCTGTTGCGTCAAGGAGATGGCAGAATACAAGCAAGAAAGAGTGGAGGAGGTAGAGGCCCTGAGCAGCTTGGTCGTCCCCAGGCCAGGGTAGCAGCCACTGGCCTTGGACAGAGGCTGGAGAGGGAGGAAGAGGAGGCGAGTTGGTGAGGGGCTGCTGGAGGGTCCTGCCCTGCCTGCTGCGGTAACACAACTGCTGCGGCGTGCTCTGCTCTCCTCTAGCATGGAACTGGAAATGCTGAGATCTGAAGGAGTCTTTTACCCTGAGGGGAGACCTGCAACTCCAGTTTGGAGGAGCTGGGGTACATGCCAGAGGGCGAGGAGATGGTGCTCTTTGAAGGTGAGTAAGCAGAATGCTGAGGTTTTGAATTTTCCTTAGAAACACAGCAGGGGATCTCTGTATCTCCCTCTGTCAAGCTGCAAAGCGTTTCACTTTACCAGGCTGCCTCTGAAGCCAGGGTACTGCATTTCGTTTTGAAGTCAGGCAAGGAACTTGAGGAGAACCTAGAGAGCAAAGCAGCAGATAAGAAACCAGAGCAACAAGGTGTGAAAGAATGGTTTTCAGGGAACTGGGAGAGTTAGGACTGGGAATCTGGAAGTGAAGCAGTGGTTACGGAGAAGCTTCTGACAAGATACCAGCCATGTGGAGAAACCTTGGTTCAACTGCAAGAGGAAGAAATGGAATTGTGCAACAACACTAGTAGTTGTAGACAAGACAGAACGTGGAGAGCAGACTGGATGAGTGAGAAGCTGTAGCACCTGAGCTGCATGACCATGGTCCCTGGTGTAAGCAGCTGTGAGACTCCAGCTGCTGATCCTTATTTTGTTCCTGCATAACTCTGTTGATGCTACCACTGTTGCAGAAAGAGGGACTGACTGTATGGTGTGGGGCTACTGCTGGAGGTGTTGATGTCTCCACATAGCACAAGGAGCAGCCTTCCTTTTCCTTCCCACAACAGCAGGCATGGCAAGCCCTGTCTGAACATCTTTTGGACTCTCCATCCCAGATTACATAGTGTATAACACATACCCCAAGTACATAGATGTAGTCAGCTCCTGTGAGAGGGAGGACTTATTATGAGCAGGTGGGAGGGAAAGCGGCTGTAAGCGTTTGGGGATGTAAAAGTCCTGGACCAGGGAGCGGAGATGGAAACAGACTCATTGCACCTTCTTAACTTCACTTTCTGAAGGTGCACTGACCCCTCCAGCTTCCTAAACCCATCTTTGACTTTGACTGGTCTGTATGGGCTACAAATGTGTGGATTTGTGGGGAAAATGAGAATGTGAGTGGAGTAAGAGTCTGGCCAAAAGACCAGCGCAAATACTCACACTCAGATTTGGAGCTGACTGCTGGCACAGGAATGAAACAGTGGATCATGTATGCTTAACCACCCCTATCTCATGTAGGAGAGAGAGGATGAGTTTGCAAACTATTTGGGTTTGCAAAGGGGTTTCAGGAGGATTATTACATTTTACAGACAACTTTTAACAGAGGGACAGGTTACAGGGTACATCTTGAAGGCTGCTGACAGAAGGAGACAGCAGGAGGTGGAACGTGGGGACAGGTCAATGGTTAACAAGCTGAAAATAGTTCAGTGAAATACCACAGGTGGAAACCATAGCAATGGAGAAAAGAGTAACAGGATGATGGGAAAAGGGAATGCATCAACGAGTTCATGGGAAGCAATACAAAAATTGAGACACTTCTGAGCAGGGATCCTCAAGCCCTTATTGTCGCAATTAGCCTCCCGAAGCTGGTCATTGTTGCTGGGACTGTCACTTGTTTTGCCTGCTGAGTTTACTCATTCCTTTATTAACTCCCCAGCAGCGGTTAACAGGGACATGAGAGGTTTAAGGAGGCCAAGGGAAAAGCTGGCACAGTACCTTTGTCTGTAATAGCATCTATTTCTGAAGTGATACGACAATTTGTCTTTAACATCTCAAAATGGGATCTGGGACAAACGGCTTTATTTTCCTATTCTGTTATTCATAGTCAAAGCTGGATTAAGACCATGTCAGTGTACGCCTATTTCTAATCAGTTCTCCAGGGAAGAAAGCTTTCTGCTTTCCTGGTTTCAAAGAAAAGCTTGAAAAACCCTATCCAGGAATTTCTACTAGCTTTTGAAGGCAATTTATAGACAACAGTTCTGAGGTGTGAGCTGACTGTGCTTATTAGTGAAGTAATGTTGTTACCTGCAATTAGTAGGAGGGTCTCCTTAATGTGAGCTCATTCATGTGTGTGATCAGGAGGGGACACAAGTCCTCCAGACAGCATGATTTGGAGTAGGTGTTGATAGCCATTGCTCATTCTCAGCATGGCTCCCTGCATTTCTCAGACAGGCACATCATCTCCCTACTTTTGGACCCAAGGGAACACCACACACTGTGACCCTCTTGCTTCTACCCCAGCACTTTCTGGCCATGCTGATTAATTGCAGAGAGGGAGATGGCTGCTCTCACACCCAGGGTCTTTCACCCAGCCCTTGGTTGTGCAAGGAAAAGAGTACAGCCACCAGGCAAGGGACTCTGTGCTGCATATACTGCAAGCTGAGTACCCCTTTTTAAAGAAAACCGGACTGTCCTGCTCTGGTTCAAGATGTTAAATGCCAAAACCTGGGAGCTGGCAGTTTATACACACTGAGCTGGTGCTAGCACACACATCTGATGCACTGAAGACATGGCCAAGGCAAAGCCCACTGGGTGCAGCTCATATTCACTGCAGCACGGTGCATCTGCACAACATGTGTGAAAAGATCAGGAGAGTTCTCCAGCAAGGGGTTCAAAGACTTGCTAGTTTGCATGCATGCATGGGCAGCCAGCAAAGGCACTCACCTGCACTGTGACTGGACCAAAGTCTCAAAGGGGTGACCAGTGTCCTCATGACCAACATCTCAGGGTGGCCTCTGTGATGCTGTGAGGGGGGGTGTGATGCTGCATACAGCTGTCAAGGGCAGAGGAAGACATTACCCTTATTTTTTATACTGATATAAGAGTTTGATATTTCATTACAAGCTTTGGATACAGCTTCCTTTTTTTTGCTCCTTTCTCCAGCATATATGTACAGATGTACAGTCCAATCTAACTAATTTATGGGGGCATAACAAAGTTTTAAAATCACAAAAGTGATACTGAAAATCTTCACTGCTGCCAGTAAGCAGTCTGTATAGCCACGAATGAAGCACATGAGTGCATCTGGTGTGAAAGGACCTGTGACACCAAGTGGTGTTTCACTGGGGCTGCAGGATGCCTGGTCTGCTCCTGTGATAAGAGGGTGACAGGGCAGTGAATGGGGACTTTTCCCTGTTTGAGGGGAATTCATCACCAGCATCACCCACTTTCGGGGACATCACAGGAGGTGCTTGGTTGCTCCAGTGGGAGGTGGTACTGTCACAAGTGCTGTAGCTGGGGATTTCACTTGGTGGCCCTTTAAATGATGAGCTACTCAAGCTCCTTCCGCTGCTGTTTGTCCTGTTGCCTCTATTCACACCTTATGTAGATGTGCCTCCCTGGCCCCATTCCCCTGCTCCTGTATACTCTCTCCCTGTCCCTCTCACCCTCCTGGTACTCAGGCACATGTACTAAGCCCCTGGACTTCCCTTGCACCTCTTCCTGTATCACAAATGTCTTGCTGAAAGGTCAGAATGGCTGCAGTAGCAAGACTGAGGTGGCAAGTCCTATCAAAACAATGAAATGGGGTTTTTTTGTGCAGAGAAAGGAAATTCTATTTCAAGTCCTACAGCATGGCATGGCCACAAGTTAATATTTCTGCTTACTAGGTATGCCTACATTTAATTGCTTAGCCTGTGCTAAAGATATTAGCAGCCTTGTTACCAGCAGCAGCCACACTGTCATGGTTTCAAGTGGTTTCATTAAACAAATCTAGGAAAAAAAGGGAAGGGAAATAGCTTGAAATGTTAAGGCGGTCAGCCGTAGGGCCCATTGCCATGGCTGTTCTACTGCTTCTCCAGCCTACGGAAACCCTGCAAGGATAGTATTTTCCTGTAGACCCTTAAACAAGAGGATGGATAACTTTTCTTGGGCTTTTGATGTAAAACCATCTACTTATTCAGAGGGGAGATTTCAGCACCTATTGACTGAACATCATATGAATGGATGGGGAGAGCTGTCTGGTAGCTGTTGGACATTTATTCTGCTTATGAATATCACAGCTTGCACCAAGTCTCTACTCTGTAAAAAATCAGAAACATCCAGTCAGGAATAAAGAATAACTGGGGTGAACATCCAGGTGACGCTGAACTGAGGTACCAGAAGATGGTTAAAAAATTTTCTCTTCTCCAGCGTCCTGCATTATTCCCAAACAGCAGGCTGTGAACAAATAATCTCTGGAGACTAGTATTTCTGTCAGCAGTTTCATTTAGTATAGCCCTGGGACTTACAACAGCCTGTGCAGGACAATGTTACACCACTAGTATTGGCACATCTGTCTAACTGTGCACTGACCTGCTAAAAAGAAATTTACCCATGTAGGCCACGGTTCTCTATTTCCTTCTCCATGCTAACAAATATGGCAATAGCTATCTACATAGCTACAGATCCAGCCCTGCTGCTGCTTCTATTCTGAGCCCATTCCCCAGGAGATCTTTAAAATACAATTATCTCCAGCTCCACTTAATCACACAATCTGTCCCAAGGTCTGTTCCTGGATTTTTTTGGTCTTCCTGTTGTCAAGGTCTCTCATCTCTCCAAAGGTACTCTATTCTCTCTTCTCTTTGACCCTGTATCAACACTTGACCATGTGTGTGCCTTGTCAGCCACCTTGCTGTGGGACGACCTCATGGCTGGTCTTGCTGTTGCAGTACTTTGCCTTGTAAAGCAGATAGTGAGGTGGTCTAATTGTATTTAATCTACTCCGATGCAGGACATCCATCTTCTCGAGCCTTTAATTTGCCAGCCTCCCATGGCTGCTTTCATGCAGGTGTCAGTGTGTCTCCCCAAACCATGTTCTTTCCCCTCCTCTCACCAGTGAGCACCCAGGGCTGAGCACTCAGGCCAGCCAGCAGCCCATTCAGGTAGTATCGTTTTTTAGGCTGTTGAAGAGAGTGGAGCAGTGAAGAAGTGGAGCATGGTGTGATACTTTGGCATTCAGCTTTGCTAGAAACAAGCAGGTGGCTTCTAGTAAGCTGGAGGAAAAGGAGGGGCAATAGAGCGGCTGGAAAATACAGGCTTAGGAGAGGCGGTGGCACTGAAGGACTACTAAAATTAAACTCTGCTCTCTAGGTTTCAGCTGTGTCCAGTTTGGATTCAGCTTACACTGAAACCTAGGTTCTAATTTATAGCCCTGCAAGAGGACTATGGCTCACTTTTTTTCAGGAGGATGAAAATAAAGTTCGAGGTAGAATGCATGAAGACTGCAGCCATAGGTGAGGCAGTACAAAAACAGATGAGAGACAACCTATCAGTAGTTAGCTGTAGCTTAATCCATAATTATTTGCTGCAGAATCTCTTACACCCATGTTTGTCTTGTAGTCTATTTCTGGAGACAGACTGTTAGACATTGGTTAAGCAGGTGGTTTGCCAATGACTCCAACATTATATATTGATCTGTTCTGCGCTCCCTGTTCCTGTCTGGTAACTTTATCAAGGCAGAATTGCCTTGGTGGTTTATGTTTTGACAGTGCCCAGTAGTACTGGGCTCCTGAATGAAATGCATAAAATCCTCTACATGTATAAAACCACTAAAAAAAGCAGACTAAAGTACCCACTTATTAAACTCCTTCTCCCCGCTCTTGCCCTCCCATGCCATGCAAACCCTGGATAAAACCTAACAAAAAGCTCAGCTCTTCCCCAGACAATCTGTGAGCGTCCGTTCTTCTCCCTCAAACTGCAAGGTACTAAAGCTGCTTCTCAATCCCTCACCAAACCCCCTGCCCAGCTGGCCGCACCTCTCAGGAAGGGCCACCTGATTAGACATGCCAGTCCTATAAAATATCTATGAGTTTTCTTTGTCCTTTCTGCTGTCTGATCCTTTTGGCTGTCCATGACCCATCCTAGACTGATTTTCTCCTTTACCTAGTACCATCGTCAGCTTCTTCTTGATGACTATTTGCCCCAGCTTTGGATGTGATGACAGAAAAGGCAGCATGCATCTGTTTTTTACTGCCTATTTCCCAGCTCGTGCAGGCTGAGGCATGAGCCAAGGGGAGCGCTGCCATGCGGTGGGCCTCATGTTTTATGCTGTGCCTCTGTGGGGCTCAGGCATTTAGAATAACACACCTCTTCATCATTTTCCCATTTGAATGCTGGAAGGAAATAGCACTAATACTTCATTTTTTGGGTCTGTTTAACCCAAAGAAGTAGCTTCTGCATAGTATCAATAGCACTGACAGTGGTCCTGTATTTTCTTAAAGTGACAGAACTGGGCCTTTGATATCTGTTACCTGATTTACCCCAGCTGGGTTCTCCTGACAGCAAACAACTGTAGGAGAACCCAAAGGCACCAGTTCAGCATTTTGATTTCCAGAGTCAGATGCTCTGTCCACAGGTGAAAAGAAATAATTTTGCAAATTTGTGTATTAGGTGCAGGGCATAATTGGTTCCTATCCAGACAGAGCTCAGTCAGAGCTATGTGCCTCCTCACACCTCAAAAGTCACTCAAAAAAAAAAAGGTTTGTAAATGGGCTTCTTAGAAGGCAGAAGGAGAGAATGACCTTGGGGAAGGGTGGAGTTCATATATTGGATGATAAGAATAGTCTGAATCCTCAGACCAGTTTTTTTCCACTGCCTGAGTTTGGTTATAAACTTCGTCTTTCAGAGGAAAGCTCTTTTAGCCTTTTTTGTGCATACTTTTTGCTCAGTCATACCCTTTCCTTCCAACAGCTTATTTTACATGTCACCTTTTGCCTGGCAGCAAAATGTCTGAGAATGGTTTGAAAATCAAGGAGGGCAATCTTACAGCAGAGAAATAAAAATGCCTTATTTCCAAGCTCAGTTCTGCATAATATCTATAAGCTGCAGTTACTTATGCTGTCTGAATCAAAATAATTTATTGCCATTATAAAAAAATATTTTAGGAGTTTCAAATGGGAACTTGTAGCTTGATGCACTGATTGGTGCTCACAGATTTATTAGGCATGTGATAAGTAACTTGAGAATAAAAAGCTAGCTGTAATCATTTGAAGATGCATTTAACTTTTAAAGATATGGAACCAAAAAGTATATATTGGTTGTAATGTTCAGAAAGCATGTGCTCTATTTCCTATTGGAAAATGTGACCTGTCTTGAACTTTGCAGCCACAGTTCAGAAGCAGCTTTCATCAGCTTGTGCAGATAGCCAAGAAATAGGTTTCCTATTCCATTGAAAAGAGGTAAAATCTCTTACCAGGATCTGTTAAACTGTGCTTATAAATTTTCTAAACATTTCAGCATCTCTTTGTATTCTTATTTCAGGTGGTCTGCAAGATGTTTCCAACTTGGTTTTATTTATTTCTGAAAAACTGGACAGTTCAGGAAACAAGGTCTGGTTCTTCTGCTTCCTTGGCTTTAAAAGCATAAAGTCCTATTGATGAAAGGAAATGGCACCTGCTTTACACCAGATAAAGGCTACAATTATTAGCATTATAGTATCCTTAATAGCACATATATAACCATTCTTAGGATTAGGAAAAAAGTGAAAGAGAAATTATGCATTTGACACATTGGCCTCTTGGAGTTTCAGAGAGCTTCATTGTCTAAGGGGTAGATGAGAAATCTGAGAACCAGAGCTCCTGGCTTTCTGCTATTAGTACTACTATGAATTCATTTGCACAGATCATTTGGTCTTTATGTGTCTTGGTTTGCAATAGCTGTAATGCTTTTGCTATCAGAGAGGCGTAACCTGTTAATAGTTGTGGAATACTTTGAGACCGGTGTATAGAAGGTACTGCATAAAAACTCAAAATTACATACAGCAAGCCTGACTTCAGACTTCCTGCCACTTTTCTGGATGACTTATTTTAATTACAGTGGGTTAAGCAGCTGTAAACATGCAATTGTTGCATGTTGAACAAAGGTTTTCATTCCTGAGTTCCCATCCAGGTGTGTGGTTGTAAGTTGATCAATGCTGTCTCTGCTGATCCTTCCCTGGTTTCTCCTCTGCAATGCATTCCAGCAGTGATGAATTCACCTCTTGAAATTAATAATGTCAAGCTTGTCAATATTTTAAAACCCAAACTTAATTTTGCTCTCTTGAGCCTTGTCTTTGGCTCGTGAAAGCAGAAGCTTTAAACTATTATTTGGGAAGTCTACTGGGATGCCTTGGCATGGCAGGTGCTATATAAGTTTAGTGCTGCATTGCTATTAAAGTCCATTAAGAAGGATCTTTCTGGGGCTGTCAGCACACTGCAGATTAAAACCAGAAAAATAAAGGCACACTCAACAAATGCTGCTGTAATAGTTCAGATAGCTGCAGAGAGAGGTCTCATCTTTGGCTTGTGATCAGTTTACTTCTGGGTTCAATGGAAAGGTTGTTTGGCTTCCTGTATAAGCTCTGAAAAAAAAAAATCAATGTGGAGAAGCTTGGATGACAGCCAGAAGAAATGCTATATTGAATCCAGAATACAGAAGTCCTTCACAATTTCTTTATCATGCTCCATACAGGCTCTTTATATTCTAGAAAGAACTAAGCTTTACTATCATGACTCCAGTACCACTGCAAGGCTGTATAGGATGTGAACAAATTGTCAAATTTTATTTGGTCATTTAAAAATACATATCAAAACCCCCTACCAAGATACCATTAAAAAAGCAAGTTGGATAAAACATGGGGGGAGGAGCCATCAAACACCTGCAAAGAGGCTGGAAACAAAACATAGGAATAAGCAATCAGTTTTTAAGTTGATAAAGGTTGGCAGCAATACACCTCCTTAATTCCTGCTGTGGCCACTGTACAATTATTTGGAAAAAGGAGGGCAAAGTGAGCTGTAGGAGGTGGATCTGACACTGCCACGGAGTCTCCTCACATCTAGAAGAGAGGAGCAATGGCAGAGGCAACCTGGAGGAGGGGGCTGTGGTGGTGGGCCCATTCCACAGACAGGACAGTGCCTCCAAGAAGGCATGATGGAGGGCACCTCACCAGGTTTTGCTTGAGCTGTAACACCTCGGGAGAGGAACTGGGGTACCACAAGGGAGAGTGCAGTGGATTCCCTTGCTCAAGGCATAACAGGGTGATCAAACACGCAAGTAGTGTCAATCTACTTAAAGTATGGGGCAAACGAGTCTGCAATCATGGCAATGCCCTTGTTTAAGTCAATGGCACAATCTTCTTGCCCTGCTCTGCTTTCTTGTTTCAGTAAGGATGCTGAACAAGACTCTCAGATACAAGTGGCAGAAATTGCAAAATGACATGAATATGGTATTCTAAGGGGGAAGGTCTGGAAACACTGAAAGTTGTACATCAGAGAGAAGGTCTCTGACTGTGATGTGGAAAATGTGGGTGGTAGAAAGAAGGAAAAATAGATGCTCCTATTCACCCTCACAGAATACAAGGACAAAGGGACGTTCAATGGAAATAAAAGGCAGCAAATATAAAACTGTTAAAAGGAAATACATTTTATACAATGCTTAATTAGCTCATTCCCATAAGATAACATTAAGCCTAAGAGATTAGTAGGATTTAAAAAAAGGATTAGACACTTATATGGATAATGTAATTGGGGATGTTCTCATTAAATAGAATACATATTTTCTTTTGTTATGAAAGGATATAAACGCTTTTGCTTCAGGGCCTAGGCTAGTTGCTAACTGATAAGAATTAAAAAGGAACTTCCCCTGTTGGCAAATCATTCCCTACTTGTCCTCAGCTAGGTTCGCTGTACTTAATCTGAAGCATTTCACCAGGCACTATCACAGCGGGATTATTAAACTATATGGTCCATTTGTTTGGTACGGCACGGCAATTCTGTTTCTTCATAACCAGACGTCTCACTGTGACAGATCACAAAAATCCCAGCTGTCTGAAACAGAACTCCTTTTTTCTTCTGCTAGCTCCATAAGGGGGTTGACCTGGAGTGCCCACCTACTATACACCACCGAATAGGCACTAACAAATCTCACTTATCTGTCCTAACAATAACACCTTCAAACTCTCCTGCAGGGCTTATACGAGATCAATTAGAGAAGTGGCAGGACACCAAAGACCCCACAGCCTACAGCTTTTGAGAGCATGTCCTTCTTCCACACATGTGAATGGGATTGTCTCATGGATGCTGCAGGTTGCCAGAAGCTGGAACAAAACACATTCAGAAGGAAAAAATGCTTCAAAACTCTGCCTTTGACTTCCAGGCAAGATAGGAAAGATGCTGGTAGGAGCCTAGTCTTCCCACTTAAAAGCATCAGAAGGTCTTATCTAATCTGGCTAAAATTCAATTGTCTTGCATTTTGATTACTGAAACACCCTTCTCTTCAGTTTTGCCAAGTGTAATTTCAGTCTGTGCACATCCCTGCAAAATACTACTGTAAAGATCATCCTCCTAATCCATCAGTTTGAGGATTTTACACATTCTTTGCTCTTCTCCACTACATTCCTCTTCTTCACCCCATCAAACACAAGCTATTTATCTTTCCTGTCAAGGCCCTTCCCACCCTGCCAAAGAACTCTCCTTTGCTATGACAGTGTCGTTTCCCTTCTCAGCATTCTGTCAGTCTCTATTTCTCACTTGTTAACATTTTTATAGCAACATTTCTGTGCCTTTTTCCTTGCTGTTATCAGAAGGAATCTTGGTAAAGAGCAGTGAAAGACCCTCATTAACTTTCCAAATCTCTGTTGAAAACCCTCCTTCACTATGCTGCCTATGAAGAGTTTGACAGTGGTTTGGCCACTTCCATCATACTGACAAACAGGAGTCCATTCATCCTATCAACTGCCTCTGTCTGCCCAGATACATGCACTGACTTTTTGGTACTCACATCTGGAAGGTAGGGATGGTCTTTTGGTTCTGCAAAGTGTCTTTACAACAGCTTCTCCATCATTGACTAGGATTTCTAAGGGCCACTGCAAAACAAGCACTGGTATTCCTCATTTCTTTTCTATCAAGGTTTACCTGAGTCCTGATGCTGCTGTGCTAGTGAAACACCCAAGGTAGCAACTGCTTTCTAAAGGTCCCAGACAGAGATGTGCGTAGATGGTCATTGTGCTCTGCAGCAGAGGTCTCTTCCAATGCATGCAGTGAAAAGTGGGCTCCGGAGCACAAGTGTTCAGTTTAGCTCTGTTCTTGGCAATGTTGCTTTTCCCTCATCTGCTAATGACTCCTGTAAATCCTCCAGTCCAAGAAGGTGTCTTTTGTGTACTAAATGCTGCCATTATGTATAAAGGACTCTTGTTGTGTGTGCTTAAAGTCAGTCCTGCAGGACAGTTTCAATCAAATTGTTTTCAATTTATTCCAACTGAGTAAGTCTGAAATGTAAATAAAATTAAATTAATGGTGTTGTATTTGTATCCTGTTACAAATGTAATAAGCTTGAAGTAATGCTGACTGTAAAATCAGATGAAGTCTGTAGAGTAAAAATCAGCCTCTAGAAAACAGCACAGAATTTGATACCTGGCTTGCAAGAGCAATCAAGGGTACATTTAACCCAGTGAGTCTTTTTAGTCATATTTGTTCATACTGCTTCTCTGCTTCATTTGAATAAAAGGCAGGAAAATCTTAGTCTCCTGTAGTGGTTATGTTTGGTTTGACAAACATGTAGAATACCCTATATCTGTTCCTAGCTCACTGTTTTGAGTCTTGCAATGATACTGTTATTAATAATAATCTTACATTTACAGGACACCTTTAATCCCAAAGCACATTATAAATTACAGTCAAGGCCCCAGGTGCTTACTTAGTACTGTCAAAATATGTGAGTTCTTCCAATTATTCAGTAAAACTTCAGATTTGGTCCCAGAAATTGTAAATATTGATATATACATGGCAGGATATCTTATCTATTGAATAACTCCCTAGGAAATTTACTCCCCAGAAGGTCTAGGATTCCTGCCAGTTAGATATTTGGATCATTCCTGGTGCAAACATTACCCAAAACCACTGGGGAAAACCCAGCTTTCACCAAGAGTGCTACAAAATGTATTGCAGGCATACTAACCAGGCACAGCCTCAGGATGTGAAGGTCTCATCTAGAGTGTTAGAGACAGGAAGACACATGGACTGCTGTTAAGCAACTGGGAATAGCTATCCAAAATGGTCCTGCTGGGACTCAAGCCCCTGGCTCCCGAAAGCCCAGGTATTTTGAAGGCTGCCATCTGTTCAGCTACAAGCTGCTCTGCTTCGAGCTGCCGGCCCAGGGAGTAGTTAGCAGCCCATCCAGTCTCTCGCATACTCGTTCTGCATATTTTACAGGAACACCAAGGGCTTCATGGTATACAGGCAGAGGATTCAACAGACTGAGGGAAAGGATGCAAAAGTATCTGGGGCAGCACAGGGGGAAGGAAGGGGGAAGTGAGGCTGAGCTGACACATACTCGCTCCCATCCCATCCCAAGGCATGCAACCTGCACCAGGAAGGGCTTATTGATACCCTCAGAGCCTTTTTTTTTTCCTCCACCCCTGCTGATTTGTTTTTAAAGGCCCTGGAGCACAGTGCAATAGAGTTGTTCCCACAGTAAACAATGCTGCAAACGTTGGTGGATCTTAGGTCTTCACCAGTTATGGCAACAGCCACCTCTATGTGTGAAGAAAATTCTGTTTGGTGAGATAATTGATATCAGGTTACCACAGACAAAGTGAGGTTGCCAGTGGACGAGAGACTCTTCTGATTTGTTAACAACATTCAGATATTAAAGACATCGGGTTTCCAAGACCTTTGTGATCCTGAAGAGCTTGGACAGCTTCCTCTGAAAGTCCTGTCAGATCAACTATGAATCCTGGTATTTGAAGTCATATGGAAAATATTAAATCAGGATCAGTGTCGATATGTTTAAAAAAATTGGTGACTTAATATTCCCTCACTTCAAAACCTTGCCTAGAAAGCTTTCCAAGTTCATCCAGACTGGACTAAAATTAATGAAGCTGCAGTCATACCTTTCTTCCTATTTCATTTCTGTTTCATACCTTTCTTTCATAACTGCCAAGCACAGTTACGTGGCCTCAACAAGAGAGGGCAAAATCATGACTGTAGTAATAGGGTACATCTTGGTGGAAGGCGCTGGGATTACGCCAAGACCCCATTCAGTCCAAAGGGCACCAGCCCAAAGCGCTGAGTTAAGGTATACTCAATATATCATCCAAGAACCATAGAGGCCTTTCAGTAAGCTTTTAGTTTGAATTAAACAAAGAAGCGGTCAGTGGGCTAAATAAATTCTTAAGAGGAAGAAGCTCTAACATCATTCTGATCCTCCTTTCTTTTGTGGCTCTCTCATATGTGCTGCTCACATGCTTTCTTCAGTTATTCACAGCCACAAGTCAAATAGTACCTAATGACCAGCTTATTCTATTTGTGCTTTTGTACTGCCCTCTTCTTACAATTCTGAAACACTTTGAATTCACACAGTGAACTACAGTAAGTCAGTGTTCACTTTTCATACACTGGATTCATTTAAAAAATGGTTTATGTGAAAATCTTTGGATGAGCTATGGCGTATTAAGTTTTGTGTGGACACATCTGTACTTTGAACTTTTCTGCCTGGCTTCTTGCTAATATCCCATGTGATATTGCTTCATGCCAGGGCTGATTTATCTGCTTGCCTATAGCCTCTCACTGGATCAAGGCTCAAGCTGATGGGATTCAGCTAATGTTGTATGTACTTAAAAGTAGTGTGTGAATATGTACTCTCAAAATCTCATATAGTATGTCATGCTTCGCCATCTCCTTGCCCAGCATACACGAGTGGTCATCCAGAAGTCATAGGTCATAATACACCCAGGGAAAGCAGGCTGTTCAGACTTGGCTGGAGTGACGTGGACATAAGGAGAATATACTAAAACGAATAAGTGGAGAAGGATCTACTTAGGATATATAGCTCATTGCAACAGTGAAGGAATGAAACTCTGGCAAAAATGGGGGGAAAAAACCCAAGGCTGTAAACAAGGTCTCTGGCAATGTTCCATGTACCTATTTCTTCTCCAAGGCTTTGGATCTAATATTTGGTGCAGAAGGTGGTGTGCAGACTGTGGCCTGTGCTGGTAGCAAAGAGGAGATATATGCTAACTTCTCCAGGATGGAAAATTCTTGTAAATCCAGGATCTTTCCCCTGTGAAAAAAGTCAGGGCAGACCCAGACAAAGATGCTCTCTGAACACAGCACAAACTTGCTGTACCACTTCAGTAAGAGGGTTCTCAAGATGGTGGTAGCAGACTTTATGTTAAGGTATATCTTGGGGTTATAGAGCATGGATGAGGGAAGGCACACAAATGTGTTCTGCAACCCCTGCAGTTGATGTCATTTTAGGCCAACAAGAGTTAGGAAGTTTCTCCAATCTGTTTGGCTTGTAACTCCCATTTTGATGCTATGTTTGCTGAAAGCAGTGTCCATACCTGAGATGTTTGTTTGGTGATGATTATTACCCTAAAATTTGCATAGTAATTGCACACCACCACTTATTCACCATCCCCATTCTCCCAGCCCTTTGCATTTTCATACTATTGAGGCCAATCACTGAAGCACATGCCTCCACTCCAAGCAAACTAATGACAGCACAGCACTTTCAGATAGATAAAATGCTTAAAGAGAGGCATCCAAGACCACTACTTCAGCTAGGGAGAGTTTGGACAATAAATAAGGCATTTCGCTGTTTGATGGACACTATCAGCTTTCAGCTCCCATGGCATTTTATGAGGTACATTTCCCAAAACAAGATGTGTGGAAATGGAAGATTAAATATGCCTTGGCTGATCACAGTCACGCTCTTGGCATCATCAGAGCTTAAGTCTAGTAAGGTTATTGCAGGACTCTGCTTGGCATTCTGCTTTGAATTGTCCCCTGGTGAAATAAGGGAGAGCAGCAAGCAAGGATCTTGCATCTTCTCACCAAGAGTGCAAGACAAAGCAGGTCCAGGAAGGTTGTTGGTGAATTGATGCTACACCTGTGAAAGGACTGTTCTGCCACATGAAATAAATACATATCATCTGTCCTCTGCTTTCAAAGAGGTCCCTCCGCTGCCCTTCAGGGTCTTATTCAAGCCAGGGTGAGCTTCTCCAACGTAGGGACAGCCTACCTCAACACACAGGCAGAGCTGACTGCATACCCTCTTGCACCCTACTCTTCCAGCTCTTTACTCCATGGATTTCTCCTGCCTAACTTCCCAATGCCTCTCATCCCCACCACCTTTCCAACTTTTTAGGGCTCTTTTGCAAAGTGGAAGCAGTGTGGGAAGCATTTTATTGTCTCTAAGCCTTCCCCTGCCTGGTGAAGAGACTTGGGACTGGCGTCCAAAATCATCATCCTGGAAATATTTTCATGGCTGCTACAGAGATCCCAGCTGACACTGTAATGACTTAATCAGTTCCTCATCCTGTCTTGCTGCAGTCTCCAAGAAAGGGGAGAGTATCAATTGCAGAGTGCCAGACTGACCTCCTAAGTAAGAAAGAAAAGGGAAGAGATCAAGTGTTTCATATCATCTCGATGGTATTGTGGAGGATGAACAAAGGAAAAAAATGAGGAGCAGAAAGGAGCTCCCTGAGCAGAATATAAGGCAGTTTTTTACTTGCAAAGAGGGGGGGAAGACAGAAATGGACAGCAGAAAATAAAAATCAACAAAAACAACAAAGAAAAAAAGCCACAGAAGGGGCTTCTGGAGTGGAGATAGAAGCAGAGAGCTGGTGGAGGATGTGCTTGTGTCTTGTTCCTGCACAGTATGTCAACCCCAGCCAGTCGTGCTCTGGAGCCCAGAGGGACAAGTGCTTATTATGGACAGCAGAACACTTGCTGAAACACAAAGTCTTTCCTTCCTACTGCAAAAGCTAGGGCAACAAAACCAGCAGATGCCCTGCAACTCCCACACTTGTAGTCAGGCAAGGACATCAGACAGAATTGCCACACCTGTACCCACCTGGGAGCACCGCAGCCTTACTGCCTGCACCCAGCAGCTATTCCACTGCTTTATGTCGCAGGTTTCATTGACAGCGTTTCACAGATTGTTCCATGGATGAGTCTGTGCCTTGCTTGATGGAAAATTTTGCCTGGATTTGTCTGATAGGATTTTTTACTACTTGCATTATTTGATTTTCAGTAAAGGCTATTTTTGACAAAAATGTTAAAGTTTCATAAATTTATGTGCTATCTCATAAACACCATAAAACGCCTTTTTGACAAATCTAATAAACATAACAAAATGCCCTTTCAATAAAATCGCTGAAATCTTGCCAGGCTGCATAATAAAGTTGCGTTTCAGCATGGTTAGCACCTAGGTTTAAAGAAGGAGTACAAAACCCTCCTCACCTTTGAGCCATGATTTGTTGCAATTTGTTGACCTTAACGTGTCCAAAGACCCTGCACTTCACTTTTCTACCAGCCAGTGAGGCCCAGGGTTACGTTTAGCTATGGGGCAAAAAATACAGTAGGTTCACATTTCACAGGAGCAGATATTGCTCAGTAGCTTACAGCTTTGTCATACTTTCATCAGTCTTCCAAATATATATTTCATATGCATTCCACATTAACTCTTGGTAGAATGGAAGAGATCATATAGAAGTTCCCAGGAAAAGGTTTCATGAGCTGGGGAAGCTGATGGGCAGATTGTTTTCTTAGAACAGAAAAAAGTCACAACACCCTTGCTGTCAAAGACGTGTTGGAGTGAGAAGAGCTACATTTCTGTGTGCATGTGTAAGAGATGCCATACTAGGTAGTTCGCAGCTGGTAGTAGCTGGGAGAAGTGAACTTGCTGTGTAATGATGTAGTGACATCGGTGGCAGAGAAGGAATAAACCCTCTGGGATGTGTGTCCAGAATTATGGAGCCCTACTGCTACAAGAACTACGAGCCCAAGAACTGCTACAGCCTTGCAGTGCTGCAGGGGCACTGAGGAGAAAGCCGGATGGGTGGATGTGGTGTGCTTGGAGCAGTTACACTGGCAGTGGTTGTGGGCTAAAACCAGGGCAAAACTATTAGACACACTGACACTCTGCTCAGCACCACTGGGCGCCATGTGCAAACAAATGCAAGGAAGACATGCCAGGAATAAACCCACTTCAGCAGAGGACCCAAGCTGGGCCAGGACTCTGCTCCTCTCCCTGCTCTCATCTCTACTCCCCAGCACCAGAACCAAAATTCAGAGCACCTGCCTAGGGCTGTAATACACGATCCCAAGCAAAGGCAGCTGCCTTGCTGCCGTGCCTGACCCGGAGCAGGTTGCAGTGCCGCGCTGCGGGAAAAGCTGCTGAAGGAGTGCTATGCCACAGGGAAGGCTGCCAGGAGCTTCTGCCAGATGGCTTCAGGAGGAAGAGCCTCTCAGTCACGCCTTTCCTTAGATACACTGCTTATACATGCACCTTTCCTGAGACTCGGTGTATGCATGCCTTTCCTTGTTTTTTTGCCTCTCCACTGGAAAGGGACTGAAGGACACTCATACTTACCTCAGTTTCTGCCACCTGCTTGTGAATCAGGCATCCTGTTTTCCCAGTTCAATATCATCCTGTTCTCCCTTTTATCCACGAAGTGGAGGAGGGTGATGGAGAGATGGGAAAGTGGGGAGAGAGGAACATTGCCAGACAAACAAGGCAGCGGGAGCACAGTCCAAAGGGACATGGGCAGTGCTTGTGTGGGTGTTACCACATTTCCCCACTTGGTTCATGTATGAACCTTATGGCCTTATTCTTAAGCCGGAGCATCTTCAGTAACTTCCAGAGCTTCTTAGACAGACAGAAGAAGACTATCAGTCTCACACCGCTACAGAGGCAGGATCCTATGGAGGCTGAAGGGTGCTCCCTTAACGTCTCTGTGTGATGTGAGCACTTGTCTGGGTCCTATCTCCCCCGGCGGATGCTCTGCCTTCCACAACATGATTAAGAGAGGTTTGGTGGGGCACCCCAGAGCCATGGGATGCTGTTAGTAGCACTGTGCTGTTCATTGCAAGGAAGAGTTATTTCCATGTTCTTCAACTGACCTAATGAACATCGTGTAGCAAATCAATTGTAAGAGGACTGTCACCCCTGAGCTTGCTGAACTGTGCTCTCACCTAATGACACCAGTGAGACCTCCCTAACTTGTGTCTTCCCTAAGTATTATCTTCTTGGTGTTGGCCTCCTTCCACAAATACTTGCAGAATGGTCATGGAAATAATTTGAAGTTGTCTCTTGCTCTGACAAATGAACTGCCAAGTGTGAAATGTCTCTCCACTGGTGGTGTTTATTAAGATCCTTCTAGAAATGACATGCATCTTCCAGTGGGCTCTAGGTTGGCAGCTGATAGCTGAACATAAATGAGAACTCCTGCTTGCAGAGCAAAAGATAAACAGCAGGAAACAACAAAGTACATCTCTGTCCCATGAATGAAGAGACATTCTTCAGTGTTCTCTTCTGCTTTCTCCAATTTCATGGAATGTATTTAATTACTTTCCATTATAAATGAGACTTAAATTAAATAAATGTGCTCAGAAAATCTTCCCTTCGTTGCACAGCTATATTAACTTTATGATGTCACAAATGTCAGAATAAAGCATTTATACTCTTCTCTTTATTGGCTAAAATTTGTCTGTGGTTGTAAATCCATGGAATTCAATTAGATTACACCAGATAGCAATTTGATCCTGTTTGTTTAGGTTCCGAGGTGAAAAGATTTACTAATGGCTCTAATTCCCTTATTTCCAGAGTTAGTTATCAAATTCGTTTAAATTATATTCTGCCTTCAGTGTCATGAGAGCTATTACGAAAAGTGGAGGCAGAGGAGAGTCAGATCCTACATGGAAGATGTTCCTTTCTGTGTTAGATATTCACGGCTTAGTCTGAGAATGTAACATGATGAAAATGCACAGCTTTTGCCTGGCCTCCATCTGACCTAGATTCTCTCTTAGGCTGGGTCTCTGTGTGTACTTCTTCCAATTTCATATTCAATTGGTCAGGCCATTTATCCATTGTTTTGGGATTCATGACCCAACTTATGCCTCACAGCATAGCGCAAGCAGTGAGATTTGTCTGATTTTCACCTGCAAAGTGTGGCTATTCTCTGACAGCTTTTCACATTCAGTCACAGCTTCCGTTGGAGGTATTTGCTGGATGGTCAGTGGATGATGTTGTTGTCTGGAGTTTCTGACTGAGCTGTGTAGGCTCCAGAAAAGGGCTTCACAGCAGTGGAAAGCAGAACAAGGCTGTAAGAGCTGATTTTGAAAATGTCTTTAATTAATTAAAGTCCTGTGCAACAAAGGAGAGTCAAAGCCTTCCACCGAAACCTCTAAAATGGATTCCTTGCTGGCTCCTTTGGGATGAAAGGTACTACAGAAACGTATGATGTTATTGCAATTGACTGCATCAATATGGCTCAGTACCATGCAGGGAGGCATTGTTAAGAACGACAATGCAGGTTTACTTAACCTTCACTGGTGAAGTCATGCCTGTTCTGGAGGTTTTACAGGGTGTCTGGGGAGGTGATGAGTAATGCTGACTCGAGTTGTCTGTAGTTCCCTCTCTCCAAATGAAATGGACACAAGATATATGATTATATCAATGTTAAGTCTGCAGTACCACAACTGAATACATGAAAACAGCCTATGCTACTGTAAATCTGCCAAAGTTTCACTGAATTCAGTGGATTTATTCCAGCTTTACTGTCACTAGGACCAGAATCTGTCCTATTTGTTAGTCACTGACTAGTAGGGTCAAAAGTCCCTTTGTCTATGGGAGTCTGCATTTATAGGTGTAACTATGCTACTAAGCTAGCTATAGAGGTGTTAACACTGAATCACTGGTGTATCTGTGAGAGATGAGCATCATTAAGCCACAGTGCTCCAAAACACCGGTTCTGGAAGATGTCATTATAATATACCGCATCCCTTGGCCAATTATGTCTCTTTTGACCTAGACCTCACTGGTCCAGAAAACCACTTCTTCTGAGTTCAGCTCGGATCTGTTTTCCCTGCAGCCAGGCTTTAATTGAGCAAAGTTCCCTGAGCTCATTTCAATGAATATTGAGTGGATATGTCAGCGAGTTTCTTTCTGAGCCCTCAGAGATCTCGTTTGCTCTGGCATCTGTAGTCTACATCAATTTTACTTTATCTAGCCTGGAACATATTTGAACCCATCTTTTCACCTGTTTGTACATAAATGGAGGGTAATGGCTGAAGAATGAACAAAATTCCAGGAGAAACATTTCATACTCTGTCTATCCATTTCCTATTTACATGCCCCTTATTTAATCATGATTCAGAACTTTCTCCAGAAGGAGGTTGAGGAAAGACTGAGTCAAAACTGAGCTACAACCTCAGAAAATTGGGGAGCATTAAATGCTTTGTTTGTTCCTTTACATATAACACTGTCATATAGATATAGTGCTGACACCAAGGAAAAATAAAGCAAGAAACTGACACAGAGAGTTTGGAACAAAGTGGCAGTCAGGTTCTGCAGTGACTTCTAACACTCTTATGGACTCCAGACCAGAGCATCTCCTTTATTAGTCTCTAGCTATCTGTCATTTTCTGCTATTTGTGTTACTGCTGATTATTATCTATAAGTTCTTTACAGGAAAAATTGAGGGGAAAAAGGAGAATAAAAGAATAGGAAGGCAGAAATGTCCACAGTGAAACACAGTGCTCTCTTTCAGCATCTTCAAACCTCTTCCTAGAATAGCCGGTCTTTCCAAGCTTCTCTCCTAGGTTGCACATTTTCTACGCTTCCTCATGCCCAAAAGCCCAAGGGAAGTGTTTCACATAAGAAAGGAGTTTCTCAAAATGAGCAAGGAAGCCCCAGGAGGTTGTTTAATTCAAATACCCAAAAGTATAAGTGTGCCATAAACGAATGAAACAAACTTTGGAAGCTTCTGAACACACTCAGTTGCTTTCTCACCTGGTGCCCTAGACTGTGGGAGACTCTGCCTTCCATGTATCTTTTTTCCTTCCATCTGAAGAAGAAACCTACAGGAGACATTACCTGCCTGCAAAACTCTCAGATCACTAACTAGGTGGATCTGTGTGTTTTCATCCTGGAATAGTTTGCTGCTTTGCCGCTTCTTTCCTTCTTGCTCATAGGGTGATGTCAAAAATGTCATTACTTATGAAAGCCAGGAAGAAAGGACAATGTCAGTGTGTGATGTGGAGGGACTGTGACAGGGAGAGAGGCCATAGATATAGGTCTAATGTCACTAATAATACATGAGGCAGCGTAATGGGAGGTCTTTGGAGAGAAATCAGCATGTAAGGGATTCTGGACAGGTGGAATTCAGTCCTCCTTTGGGAGATAGTTACACCAATTGGCCCAATATATACTGATGTTTCACCTTCTTTGATGTGTTAGATCATTTCAAATGCTTAACCTTGAAATGACAGAGCTGCTGTAGCTGTTCTTGCATGGTCCTGCCTAATAAGTTGAGACTAGGGTGGGTCAGCTTGGAGTCTCAGGGTCTGTCTGAGTCTTGCAGGGATGCTGTTTTTATTGCCACAGGAACTTCTTCAGCTAAGGCACAGACTGGAGAAGATCAGTAATGACTCTGATACTATAAATTTTAAATTATTCTGGTTCTTGGTTCAATACTAGCTTAAGCTCTCATCCTCTCAGCCAGCAATGACCTCACTGGGAGTACTGATTCTGAGCACTGTATCTGAGATATACAGCACTCTGCATTTTCATGTAACAATTAGACATTTGTGGGACAGGATGGTTGTGGAAGAAATTCCAATACAACCCCTGCCAGCCAGACCCACTTTCTACCCATCACACAGGGACAACTGCTGGAGGGAATGCAAAGATGGTAGAACAGTGTCTTTTGTCTGCTTTTCTTGAGAGGATACTCCAAGAGCCCAAGTACTCTGTCATTGTCTAAGCGCTGTACAAATATTGGTAACTAATTTGTATTCTATGCTATTCTAATAAAGCAAACAAGTAATTTTGTTTATACACTGAAGGCTCTTCCCCTACCCGGTTATATTAAATTAAAGTTTGGACCAAGATCATCTGATGTTCTTTAAATTAGACGGAAAATATGGATGTCACATTCATGATTGAATTGGCACGTGAAATTCGTGACTGTGTTTATGTCAGTGGGATTATATTAAAATATTGGGTTTATTTTTACACTACATCAGCTCTCACACACTGCAGGACTCAGACACACAGTTGTCAAGACAAAGAGGTCCTTTGCTGCAATGGCACTGGGACTCCTGCAGGACAGCCAGCACAATCCACAGCCTCCTGGTACCTCCCCAAGCAAGCCGGTACTGAACAACTCTGTTCCAGTGCAGTGCTGATGCTTTCCTGGTTACTGCTTTTTCCCTTTCCAGTACTCTTTCCTCCCACCAGTATTTCTAGTTCACTGTGCACATCACCAGCAGGGCTGAGCCCTGACCCCAAGCTCCTTCTTGAGAGCTTCCTGGCATTTTTCCTGGAATACTACGGGTGTCTGTTCGGGAGTGAAAAACACCTATTGTATAGAGGTGAAAAGGCAGAGGGCAGTGTTCAGCCTTTCTCTTGCTACACCTAACTTGGCTCCACCAGGCATGACTTTGCTTAAGGTCTTTCATTTTGTTCAGTGAGAACCAAGGTCCAGCAATTGCATCCCACTGAAATCAACGTCAGGGACCCAAAGGTGGCTCTAACATTTGGCATCTGAGCAGGAAGTCCCTGATTTACATGGGGAGGGCACCGGGCAGCATCCAGCTTGGAGCTCTGCTTGCTGCACAACAAATAAACATTGGTTTATTTAGCTTTCAGTAGCCTTGGAGCTAAACGCTTATCACCAGATGCAGCTCCTTTTACGTAGCGCCAGCCTTGGAGAAGGCTCTCAACAAATCACGAGGCTCTTGTCTGTGAGGCTCCTGCTGGCTTTATACCTCCATGCTGCGCTCAGAGATATTGCATTGGAGGAATAACAACAGCTCTGACAGCATTTGCTGGAGTCCCCTTGATGGCTGAGCAGGCAAGCTGGGGAGCTGGTATTCCCAGTGGGCTGAGCTGTGTTTCTCTGGGTAAATCTATGGGAAGGTAAGGGCCACATGTAATAAAAAAGGAGAGTGGGGGTGTCTATTTTGTACCTGGGATGGGCCACAGGTACGAACCACATGTTTTGCTGTTTGTTGGAGCAACACTCACCTTTGGGATCACAGGTGTGGGGATCACATCCCTTCACATGGCCCCCACATTGGTTAGCAGGTCACTCCCTCTATCCCCACTAGCAGGTGAAAACAGCACTGATTAAATTTCACATGCCCTGTGTTCAGCACGACAGCTGCCTCCTCTGGGGCAGAGTGACTGTCACACGCTGATGCTGCTGGTTGAAAGCCCTTAAGGTGCCGATCCTTGCAATACCCCAGACTTGCTTCCTTCAAGCTTAATTTGACTGTGTGTCAGCGCCAGACACAGCTCGGCTTTTGCAGTGAGTGTTTGTCAGAGAGGGATCCAGCACTGGGAACTCACCCCACTGACACTTCCCTCCTAAATCCATATAAACCACACTTTTCTCACAGTGTGCTTTGAAACAAAACCATTGTAACCACATATTTATTCCTTTCTGACATCTCCATTGCTCTGCCTCTCAGGAACGCAGCATGTTTTGTTTGAATTATAAGATGATTTTAATACCGTGTTTGTATTGTATTCTGAAATGCTTCTATTGTTGCTCTGCAGTGCCCCAAGTGTCCTGGCTGCAAAGTGCTGTAAGTACAACTGGATTATTACTTTGCTTAGGTAAACATTGGAAAATAGGCTTACTGGTATTGCCATATGCATTAGAGCAAGCCCCAAATATACACATAAACACGCATGCCAAAATTCACATAAATAATCAGCAGGTACATGCACACCCACGCATACACCACAAAATTGTATTCATGCACTTGAACTTCCAGCAGACAGCAAGGAGACATGCTGAAAAGATTACCTCAAATTTGTCTGCCTTTTAGGATTTGAGGTTAAGTTTGAATGCAAATCTGAGCTCATTCATTTCATCTCCTGGTTTCTATAAAAGCTTCTCTTGCTTTTGTGTGGCTGCCTCAAACCAAGAACATATTCCTCATTTTTGGCTTCCATAACCTGTACTCCCAACAACAGGCATGTGGAAAATCTTGTTAAACCAAGTAAGTTTTCTGTCCTTGTGAGAGAAAGTCTGGAGAGAAATGCTTATTAGCTTCTGGCAGCAATAATTCAGAAGGCAAACTAAATCGTGTTTTGAGGCACATTGGGCACTCTCTCATTTACACTTTTTTCCTCCTGAATATCTATCCCCATGAGGCAAAACCAGAAAGTAACAGCCAAGTCACAGCTGGCCGTGCATGCAGATGCACAAGGAAAGACACCACAAGTATGTTCCTTCCAGGTTGGACAAACAGGCAAACTCGCTGAAGAAAATACAAGACTCCTTCACTACATTGGTGGCTGCTCATGTAATTACGGTGATGTTGGCACATAAAAAGGAGGGTGCCTTGAAGCCTTTGCCTTTCCATAAGCACATGATGATAGAAGCTTGTTAGCTTGGTGGGGGAGTGGAAGAGAGGTAAGGGCGGGGGGAAGGGAACTGGAATTTGAATAAACTTTATGCCTTTGCTCCTGGCCCATGACTTTTCAGATAGATTTTTTTTTTTTCCATGTAGACAGCATTTGGCCTATTTTCTCAGAGGTCCTTGTGTCGTTTCTCTGTCCAATGTGTTCACCACATTTGACTAGGAATGAAAGCATGGAGTCAAGGTGATCACTAGTGAAAGGAGCACGGTTTATCTTAGGTTGCTATGCCTTGCTCTTTGCTTTTATTTCATCTTGTCTTGATTATTGTTATATATGGCTGTGCCTGCAGAAATTCAATAGGAATTAAAGGTACCTTTCAAGGAGCCCAGCATTGTCCTTTACTGAATTTTCTTGGACCTTGGGCAGCAGGAAAGGAGAAAATCCTGTGCTATTCTCTTGTTCCTTATCTCTAGTGTAAAATGCCAGCCTGACTGAGCAGAAACCATGACTGTTTCCCAGCCACACAGCCTTAGCTGCTGACATTTACACTGCAATATCACCTAAAATTGATTTGTGAGGGCCCAAATGATGTGATAACGTGACAGAGACAGCACTACTCCTCTCTCTGTCCTAGCCCTGCCACTGTTGCTACCATTGCTAGAGTTGCAGAAGTGGCAGCAGTGAAGGATGGTATTAACAAAATAAAAATCAGTGAAGTCTATGAATATATTGGTCTATATGGACCCCAGCTTATGAAAGACAGAGGTTTTGTTTAGATTTGCAGGATGGATTAGTTGGAAGCAACAGGGTGCTTTGAGCTTCCTCAACTTAGGACAGGCTTACAAGCTTGTTCTCTTGCTTAAAAGCTAATTTTATCATTAGCTGCCTAATTTCAAGCTATTAACTCTTAAAACATAAATTTACTTATTGACCACTTCTATATAGAGGAACACAGGAAAGAACCGCACTGCATCGGATCAAAAGTCCATTCAGCCCAGCAGACAGGCTGAGAGTGGCAGTGGTGGATGCTTCAGTGTAAATGTAAAAATAGAACATTTATGCCTTGCCTCATTCACCTTCCCAGCCTCCAGCAAACAGCATTTGAAAAGCTTCCCATTTTGCTCATCTAGGATTTATTTCTAAGACTGAACCTTCCAGCTAAAGTTCCAGGATGAGAAAGATTTTCAGGGATATGTAAGGCTGCGAGAGCAAGAGAAAACAGGAGCATTTGAGCAATGTCTGGTTCATGTCAGGCAGCGTAGGAAGGTTGCCTGCTGTTGCACTATAAAGTGACTGTCCTTGGCCCCTTCTTTTCCTCGACCTCAGTAAATCAACTCTTCCAAGCCTTTAGATCTAGGAGATTTCCAGTCCCTTCTATATGGGCGGTTGAACTCCTTAGCTGGTGGTGAAGGGATATCCATTTACCTTCATGACAATTAAAAAAAAGATCTGGATAGAGAGAGACCTAAGGGTTTATTTTTAAGAGGAAGAAGCACAAAAAGTTTAAAGGTGATCTGCCAGTACTGAAATATTCCTGCAGCTCCAAGCAGAAAGTTGCAAACATCCCTGTTTGTACTGGTATTCTTGGCACCTGCTCTTGAACCTTTTCTCACTGTGGTCAGTGAGCCAGCTGTTTTCACCAACACCTTGTGATAAATAAGCCAGAAAAGAAGAGCAAAGACTGAATGATGGACAATAAATATGAAGATTTCATTCTTGACCTTTTGTGTTTTGACTGAGGGTCTCTTGCTTACCAAATTATTAAAATTGAACTGAAAGAACTGTTAAATATCCTAATTGTTATATTTAGAAAATAAAGTTGCATTATTACCAGCTCCTCACAAGAACCAGGTCACCCCCATCTTTTGGGGCTCTTTGCTAAGCAAAGTATTCTCTTCATTCTCTCACATCTGCAATGCTCTGTGTCCTGACTTAATTGGCACAATCATTCCCCGTTTGCAGGACCCAGCCCTGCTCAGAATTGCTTTAACATGTAAATCCCGCACCTCCCATTGGTTTTGTAAACCTGGCCCCACAGCTGGATTTCCCAAGCTAGCATTTGCAGACCTCTTGTCTCATCTGGGACACTTCATCCCACAGCAGAGAATTTTCTTCAGTTCCTCATTAAACATAGTGCATCTGACTTACCCAGCTGGTTGATTGTGGAGCTTGTGCCTTAATGCTCTTTTTGTGGCCTTGTTTTAGTCACACTTGGCCACACAGTGAGATCTCCCAGCCTGGGCAACGTGCTCTATTGCTCAGCAGCACTCCACTTGCAGAGATAAAAAGGGATGAGGGCTGGCTGTCAGGGAGAGCTCTTCTCCAGAGTTTGGCTGCTGAAATGGCTTCAACCTTGGATGTCAGAAGTAGTAGAGGTTAAGTGAATCAGCATCCCAAATTTTTCACCGTAAAAGCCCTAGAGGCAGCAGCCCAAATCCAATCCAGATGACAATTTTCTTTCATAATTTATTTCCTTTGCACGTTTTTAGCTCTCGTTATCCTCAAGAGAAGTCTCTCTGAGGCTACATCTCTGTCTTTTAACAATGCCTATGTCCATGGCATAGACACGGACACCTCTTTCCAAACATCCTTTTATAGCTCAACTCCTGTTGGCTGGAGCCAAGGATTCATCAGCAAATAGGTAGCAGAGCTAAAAATGACCCCAAGGAAGATCTAAACTCAATCTTTCAAAGCTTTCAGATCATGGTGCTTTAATTAGCTAGCAGACAGCTAAGCACTCTGGGCCTTTACAACATCACCCTGCAGTCAGCTGCTTTCCTGGGCCAAGAGTCTTAAACTAGCAGAAATTTGGGAGATTGTCATCTCTTATCTCTCTTTGCAAACTTTGCCGTCCATTTTGAATGTGACATTTGGTAATGTAGCAATAGTACAGCATAAAATTTAAAAAAAAAAAAAAGAAAGAAAAAGAGAGAAAAACCTCCCAGACTCTGGAGAAGAATAGCTCCTGCCATTTCCCTTTTGTATCCACTGCTGAGGTATTTGAAAAGAGCAGGAGATAAGTAGCCTTATGACTACTACAGATTAACAGGCTCTGAGGTACTGAAGGCGGATTGCTGCTGGGAGTATAATGGCTATTGAAATTCACATTAATACAGACATTTCCATGGTGGCACTGCAAAGAGCAGAGTGTATAGATGGCTGCAGACCATAAATGCTGAAGCCATACAAAATAAGACAAGGAGCAAAACCCCTGTCACTGGGAAGCAGCAGGGCAGTGACCAGTTCCTGCCATGTAGGAGACCCTCTCCTACTTCAGATTATGGATCTTCCTCAGATACAAAGGATACACTAAAGCTTGGAAAATCCCCACCAGAGGCTTTCTACAGGGGAGAGAACATGAGTCCCTGGCCTGCAACGCTAAGTGACAAACTGCCATGAGGTGTCTGCTGTCCTGCCAGGCTCTCTGAGGCAAGATCACAGGCACTGAGGGACTTCTGCCAGGTGATCCAGTGGAGCTCTGGAGGACAAAGGCACAATGGAGTTTTTGGGTTATCTTGCAGCCTTTGTTTTTGCTTATGGTTTGTTTTGCAGAGCTCATTGAACAGGGATGGGGCTTCGTGCAAGAGGTGTTATGGCTTGTCACTGTTGCAGAGGCGTGTTGTGCTGTTGTCCTTGATGCATGGGCTGCAATGTGCCATGGTGTTGTTTTCCAAGGTGTATCAGAAAGTGCAGGCAGGGTTTGATCAAGTCAGGTTAAAGCAAGACTGGCTTTTGCTTTCCTTGCTTTAGCACTGGAAATGAGAGGCTCAGAATCAGCAGCATTGGGGTTGCACTAGGACAATGACACTGTTAATTCTCATCCACAAGCTGTGATGCAAATCGTGAAGCATTCTGCATGTGAGTGAATTCAGCTTTCCTGATCTTCTGAGTTGTAAGGTCAGCAGCGTTGTTCCCATACTATGTCTGGGGAAATGGGTGTGCTGAGAAGAAAAGTGCTTTTTTCAGCATCACCCAGAAGATCAAGGACAGGCTTGGGAAAATAGTGCAGATACCCTTTCTCCAAGTCAGTTCTCTTTGCATGTCCTCGTACTGTACAACCCACAGCCCCCAAACACCTTCCAAACATTTGTGGTCTTACCCTTCCAGCATTCCTGTGAAGAAAATACTAGAGTGCCTCCTTTACACCTAAGGAATAGCAATGCAGGGGGTCTAAGGTGTGTCTCATGCCTTTGGTTTGAAGAAATCTGAGATTATATAGAAAGCTGAACTGGTCATAAGCAATGGTTGCATAAGTTCTGGAAGAAAGCACTGTAATAACCTGGTTTTTGATATTTAGTTGCAGAAAACTTAATACTTCCTCTGCCAGGGGGAAGGGCGCAAACTCTCAACCAAACTTTCATGTCTGCACCTCTCTGGAGAGTAGAATTTGCACATAGTTGTTAGATCTCGGTTATATCCACACATTTATCTCCAGCTGCTGCTGTTACTCAGCAGAAAGGTGAGATGTTGATTTTAATCTCTGATGTGCTTTTGATTAACTGATCCCCAAGGAAAAGAGGGATTAAAAACCACATCTGCGGGCTCCGAAGGATATGTCCTGGACAGATCTCTTCCTCCCCCTCCCTCCTGTCCTGCAGCTTTCCATCCTCTAAGTGCAGGGACATTTCAGAGCAAAGGCAAATGATTCCAATTTGTGTGATGGTTTTGTATTATACTCACCCCATCAGAAAAATGTGTTGTCTGCATCGTGTGGTGTGTTTGGTGCTATAATAGTAGGGGGTGTAGGTCATGACTGAGCAGCACTGGCAGAGGTGTGTGGGGGTGGCACTGGAATACCAATGTGACCTGGAGGTCAGAAGTGAAGAAGCTGGCAGATTTTGGTGTGTGACAGATTTTGATACCAAATACCTTTGTCAAAGAGGTATGGCCTTGCTGCATTGCAGCCATCAACACGCAGGGCAAACTCATTGTGCCAGAGGAGCCACAGTTCTTCTAGAATTGCTAAAATTTAATATCAAACAATTAAAGGTTAAAAATAGCTCCATGGCTGTGTCTATTCCTCGCTCTAAATGTTTGCATTCTTTGTTTCTGTGTTAGTGGCACTGGCCATGTCAGCACTCAGATGCAGCAGAACTGACTGTTATTGCTTTAGCCCCCAGGGTCATACAGAGCACATGGACATGGATGCAAGAAGCACATAACTTATTTTTACTGGAGGGAGAATGTGGAAACGATCTCCAAGTCTACAAATGGAAGGAGCCAGTCCCATAACAGTTAAGGCCACCAGGCTTTTTTATTAAGGTCAGATCTAGTGTGTCATGTTGAACGTAATTATTCCACTGCTTATAATTTCAGTACATTTGATTCTGAATATAAAATGAGGCAATTTTCTTCCTGGGGATAAGAGAAATGTGTGCCTTTGCAGAGCATGAGACACAATCACTCTCAGACTGGCCAGCTTTATTTCTTCCTGATGAGGCACTGACTCCCCAGGGAATAAGCTGAAAACAGTATTTTCAACAGAGAGGGCAAAAAACAAAGAAGAAAGTTTTTCTTCTGCTCTCAGGGGTGTTGTGCTTGGATGGTGGCCTGTTGCTAAGTGGCCCCATGGGAACGATTCCCAAAAGGATCATAGTTCTGTGTCCGGAGATTTCATTCCCTTTAGACCTCTTTCATCTCTTCACTCAAATCCTAATGCTGAGATTGACCCTGTAGGCTATTAGTTGCCTTCAGCTACCATTCTTCCTGTTTTAAAAGCAAGGCCGATAGGAACATTTGAAAAAAGGGCTCTTCAGACCTGGAAAATTTTGTCATTAGGTAAGTGCAAAATACTCTTCTTTTTTTTTTTTCTCTTTGCTTTGTGAAGTGAATGGGATTGGATTCTTTGTTGCCTTGCACTTTACACTGAAATGTATGCTTGTGCCAAATGCTTATAACACGCTGCCAAATCCAAAGAGTAGCATTTTGTATGTTCTTTGTTCAGGCATGAATGCCTGTGCAAGGTGCAAAGCAAGACTAGCTCAGATGCTACAATAGTCCCAATCACAGAATGTTACTAGTAAATGCTAAAACATGGTAGCACATTTCCTTAGTTCTTCTGGCTCTTGTCTGAAAACAGGATCACTGAAACTGAGCACAATACTCCCCCTACAAAATTGGCATAAATTTAGAAAGCTACTAGGTATAAAACAGCACTTCCCATGGCCTTGTTCACTTGCAACCTGCAAATAAAATTTAATTTTTCAACATCTGAGCCCATATAGGAATTATAACATTGCCAGTTTGTACCCTCAATAATTTTCAGGTGTCCTATGACCATTTATAACTGCAGCACAGAATGGATGGCAAAGGATTCTGTACGCACACACAATTAAAACACCTCTTACCTCTAATCTGTTTCATACCTCAAATGGAATTAAAGGTTTTTGTATTGTACAGTGGTCCTGCACAATTATGTTTGTTCTCATTTTTTTCCAAATGCTTTGTTGTCCTGCAGTGCTGACAGCAGTGTGCCCTCCCTTAAGGATTGCTTTCAAAATGAGTGCTCTTTGTTATAGCTGCATAGGGGCTGGGGCTCAGATTACTAAGAGGAGAGATATTCTTGGTGGATGAGAGGATGTAGTACTTGTGGAAGAACCCCTGAAGTGAGTGTCTTTCCTACTTCTGCAAGTGAGGTTATCTTCCTTTGGGGTCCTCAGAAGGACGTGTATATACTGTCTGCCAGTCCAAATCTGGAGGTCTTCATGGCAGTTTCTTGAATTGTTTGGTGTTGTCGTCTGTAATCCTTAGGAAAATGAGGTGATCTATGTGATCACAGCATTTAGGAAGAAGGACCTTACTTGTAAAAAGATATGGGTGGTGCTAAGGGTTCCCAGTGCATTTTTTTGGATGAACCCTGGCCATCTGTGGTTACCCCAGGCAGTGCTGGACATGACTATTAGGGGGGTTGCACACTTGTGGTTTTAATTCTTTCAGCTCCTCACAGCAGAGACAGACGGAGATCTGTTCTGTGAGAAGAAGAAATAAAGAGAGTTATATTCTGCTCCTTCTTGAAAAACAGAAGCTTTATAAGTGAGTTTATCCACACAACCACACAACAGCAAAGTCTGAGTGTGACATCTGCTTTTTAGGTTCCTGAGCTAAAAGAGCACCATTTTTAGCTCTAAGCTCCTGTATTAAGTTTGGGCCACTTACTCACCCCATCCAGTGTGGAGACATGTTCTAACTTGGCGCTGAGAAATGGAGAGGCTGGAGTGCAGTGGCTTGAAGACCAATCTCAGGATATAGAGAAACTCCCTCAGCAAAAATTGCTGGGCTGGGATCCTGTGACTTGTGTAAAAATGTGGTGTTGAATTACTGCTAAACACATGAATAAGTAGTGATGGGATTCACTGAGAGCATCAGTATCTACCACAGGAGCTTGCTGTGCTTGGCTCAGTCTGTAGCCTCCCTGGAGATCAGCTGGCATTTAATTTTGATCACTGCAGAAACGGGAGGCTGAACTTGCAACAGTGACTGAGTTAGCTTATGTGTGTGAAAATGTTATTAAAATGGGAAAATGTCTCTCCAAATGGATTTTGCTTTGCCGTTTTAAAATCCCATGTAAATGATGCACAAAGGATTTGGAGTGGGGGAACTATCAGAGATAATAATAAACTATTAATACGAACTAGTGGAGTTTCACTCAGCGGGATTAAGACTCAGTCATGTCTCATTTAGGAGTGTAGTATTAAGCCGTCCTTCAGATATGACAAGGTTTATGTTTTCCCTGAGTTGTTTCCAAATGAGGAGGGAAATCTCAATTAATTTAAATTTTTGCCTGTTGTCAGTCCTGCCTCCATGGGTTTTGGAGTCCAACCTAATGCCATAACCTAGAGCAGCAGTGATGGATGTAGGTTTATCATTGACAAGGAAGCAATAAGTACCAAAAAGAGGTATTGAGCATGGGAAGGGTTGTCTGAGGAAGGGGCACTAAGAGGGTTAGGGAACATGCCACCCCATTCTCTGGGAGTCATAAATGTTGCCATAGAAAGGGAACTTAAGATGGTACATTGTTTTACCCTCAGGAAAACAGAAGTTTCTTTTTTTTCTAGCACTGGCTGCTAGAAAATCATAGCTATACATGGAAAAGACCAACAGCACCTCTACCTGCCTCTGTGCAGAGCAGCTATCAAACTGAATGTCTGTGTCTCAAAAATGTGGTTCCTACCCCTTCTCCTGCAATTCTGTCCCTTGGCTTGCCAGATCCCATTATTACAAGCTCTTTGTTTCATGACACCTCACATTAGATATCCTCTGTAGGATGTTAGTACTTTATTTTTACAGCCCATCAAAGCAGCTGAATCGGGGAACTCACCTGTAATGTAGTTAAAACATATGACAGGTGTCACAGTTGCATTCAGCAGCTTACTCAGCTTAGCACAACACAGACATGTTGTTATATTTAGGAACCATTTACACTGGTCTTTTCAACTCTGCTATACATGATATTAGTTATTTTGTCCTCCTTAGATGTCACTTATCAAAATTCAACAATGGCAGAGCTGCTGCCACTTGCTGCACTATCTGCATTGTTGTCATTATCCCAAATATTGTGGCATCTAGAGGTTTACTTCATTAGGAGGATGGGATCTGACCATCCTTCTCTTGTACAAGAGAAATGTACCATCTAAACTCAAGATACCTCCAGTCATTAACACTGGAGCAAAATCAACCATTTAAGGGATTCCTTTCATGAACTTGCCATCAACATTTGTGGTTTCAAATGAATTTGTTATGATTGTCTTTGCTTAGGATATCTCTTCAGGTTATCCAAAACATCTAGCTGAAATGCCTCCCCTGTTAAGTGATGTAAGCTCAAACCGCTGCTCTGCCCACAAGTGTATCCTTCATTTTGATTTCTCTGCTCCTTTGCTGTGATGTTTGTAAGCCCTCCCTTCTTATGGGACTTGGTTGTCATTGTCCCTGCTGTGTTATCCTGAGGCCAGCTGGAAGTCAGAGTTCCCGGGAGCACAACATGCACACAGAGATTTTGTAATGGAAGAACTTCCTTGCTTACAGTTTACTGGGAATTTTAGCTGGCGTGTGAATTTTTTTTCAGACAGTGAATTTTGAATTTGTAATAGAATCTGCCTTTGAAATCCAATATTAGCAATTAATGAGGTACAGCAGTTAGGGGTAGAGAAGCATATTAACTCATCTAGAAATCTAGACAAAACCAGCACAATTTAAGGTACTGAATTTTTGCAACAAACAGCTTGTGAATGAACTGTAGATAAATTGATCTAATTAACAAGTTTCCAGATACAATTTCAAAGAATGAATTAATTTCAGAAAAAAATCTCAAATCAGTGAACAGACATTTTGTAAAGAATAAATAGACTAAAATATAAACTTCATTTAAGAAGTTATTTATATTAAATAATTTGCTCGTCTCCACTGAGGTTTAGCAGTTCACCATCTTGATTCTAGCCCCATGCACTCACACACACACTCACTCACACAGTCATGCACTCCCTCACTCTATGTGATTTAGGTCTTGCAACGTCTTTTCTTGTCATTATCAGTAATCATTAGAGCCACTCTCATCTTGCTGTTCCAGTTCCTCCTCTCTAACCTTTTCTGGCTCTGCTTGTGCACTGCTCTGATTCCTCTCTGTCTTGTAGAATTAATTTTAAACATGGAGACTTACATGCTTCAGTCTTTAGATGGCACCAAAACTGAATGCACTAATTAGGGAAGCTTTATGATTTCTATTATTTTCTAGTCACAGATAGGCCGCTTTTTTAGAGCTTGTGAAGGTTCATGAGCTCCGATTTAGCAAGGCTTTCTATGAGTTCTACATATATGCTGTCTATAATGCTAGATCTTATGTTGATTAAAGGGCACCATCTAAATAGAAACAATTGCACGAGCAGCTTTGAAGTGCTCTGTATGTTGGTAAAAACTGCACTGAATTGAACGGCAAGAGTTTGACAATAAAATATAATCAGAGACTTAAAATATAAAATTAAATGGTGAGCTTGTCTGATGTTGGTAGTGGTCCTTTCAATTCCTTCCTATTCAAGTGTATGAAGCAGTCGAATACTTTCTTTTCATCTCAGGGCATTATTATCTTTAAGGAGTTTGTGTACCGACTTCAAGCTGTCTAGGTGGTATTGACTGAAACAAAGCAATGCATGCAATTGCATTTCTAAAGAACTAGTGCAAAATGATATGAAATTAAAATAGATGGAGACATTAAGTGCTCCCCAAGGGCAATAACACTGGTACTTAATGGTCAGAGATGTGTAAGAGACAAAACTAGGAGTTATTTACTATGTAAATACCTACAGACAGACTTCTGGTAACTGGAGCTGTAGTGGAGGAGGGTCTGAAATTGTTGCTTTCTTTCAGTGCTAATGCTGCAGTGGTCATATTCCACCCAAACTGCTCCTTTCCTGGTCCTCAACCCTTCCCATGTCCCAGTGCCTCTTGCTTGTTTCTTTAACAGCAATTGTTAAAGCATGATCAGAAGACCGGAGTCCTGGAAAGCTCAATGGCTTTAAGGAAAATTCTCCAGGTTCATTTTTCTTGATTTGAAATTGCATTACGTATATTATCCTTTATTTTCTTATATTGCACTTCCAAGCAGAGCACTTTAGTCGCTAATGAGCAAGTGACCTAGAAGATTTGAATTTTAACAAGTTAGAACTTTGCTGATAAATACTGAAAGCTTAGGCTTGGTTGATGCTAGAATTACTTGAACAGAGAAAGAACTCCAGTGTGTACACAGAATCACAGAATCACAGAATGACAGAGGGCTGGAAGGGACCTCTGGAGATCATCTAGTCCAACCCCCTTGCCAAAGCAGGTCCACCTAGAGCAGGTTACACAGGAACGTGTCCAGGCGGGTTTTGAATGTCTCCAGAGAAGGAGACTCCACCACCTCTCTGGGCAGCCTATTCCAGTGCTCTGCCACAACATGCTCCTCTTGTGGGCCATAGAGTTTTCTTGGGTAGATGCTGAGCCCCAAGTAAATACTGGCTACACCCAGCCCTGCTCTCCATGTTTTGCCTTGAGATGACAGGTCAAGACAGATACCAGCCAGAAATCCCTCTATTAGGTTGCTGTACTAGCCTGCAAGTTGAGTGGTCAAGCACTGGAACAAGCCTCCAGAGAGGCTGTGGCATCACCATCCTTGGAGGTTTTAAAAACTTCTGAACAAGGCCTTCAGCAATCTGATCTACTTTTGAATCTTTGAGCTTGTGCTTGGACTCCTAACATCCTTTCCAATATGATTTGTTCTAGATCTTAGAACTCCTTCTTGTAGATTGTTTTGACTCATCATCTCCTTTGATTTCTTCTCCGTCTGGTCTCCCTTAAAAAAAATACCCCCTTAAATGCTATCTTCTCTGTCCTAAAAAAAAGATAGGATCCACAGAAAAACACAGATGACCCAAGTGGAAATTTTAGTGGTACCATTACATCAGAGGAGGGCTTTAATTAGTAGGCCTGAAGTAAAGAAAATCAATTCTGCCTGTATCTGTTACAGACACATGAGAGGGTTACTAAACAGATGGATACCGTCATTTGTTAAAGTGAAAGGTGTCTTCTTTAACCTTGCAAAGAACTCTGTTCCAAGAGTTTGTCTCATTTCTTGAGCAGCTCAGCAGGGCAATAACTGTGAGGGAAAGAAGGAAAAGAAGGATTCAGAGAAGCAGAACTTGAGGAAGTTGGAATCTATCACACTTGAAATGTGTTTTTTTTAACTTTTAACTTGCTGTGGGTTCTTTCTCTGGAAGTGCACAGGTTTACCTTGGCCCATATGGAAGAACTTCATTCCTTGTGGATTCAGACAGGATGAAAGGAAGGCACTGTACCTTGCTCTTGTGTGGAAAGTCTGGGCAGGGCTGCACATACACTTGTCATTGGAAAGATGGTTCCTATCCAGCAAGCCATATGGTCGCTGAGGCTGCACAATGTGACTTTGGATCTGTGTTGCCTCAAAGCAGCTCCCACCACAGATATGAGAATGCTGTGGAGCTCAGCTTCACCTGTCCTTAGTGTCACCAGCCTCTCTGGGAGTAGCCTGTCCTCTTTGCAATAGACTTGAAAAGGAGACTTTGGCCAGGTCAAGTGCTCCCAGGTTCACAAATGCTCATTGCCAGGGGGGAGCAGCCTGAAGCATGAGCAGGAATTCCCGTATCTGGTTTGGGGAAACAACACTGAGACGAATGGGGGAAAAGTAATTAAGAGCAACGTGGTAGGATTCCCATCTTACACTATCTTGGATTATCAGATATTTATGATCCTCTGCTTTCTAAATTCTCGCAGCTGTTGGATCTCTTGGGGAACATAAGAAGCCTCAAAGATGCAGAGAAAAATGGGAATGCTGTAAGGAGAAAATGAAAGAGAAAGGCAATGACTGCAAGAGAGAAGGGATCCAATTTTCCTAAGTGTTTAAGGGACTTAGGAGATCAAATCTCTGGTAGGTTGAACTCACTTGAGGCACTACTGACAATTTACCCAATATACCAGGAAAAAACAAGATATAAAAAGCTCAGCACTGATTACGCTGGAGGCAAAACAACCCTTACTGACAAGGTCTGTTGCTAGACTCCATATATCCTAACCAGGGTGGTGGGTCCTCAGGGAATTCCCCCTCATACACATCCTCTCTTCGCAGTCAGAGAGCAACTAATGTGCAAGAGTGCCTGGAAGGAGCAGCTAGTCACGGGTTTTGAGTGACAGCACATAAATGGCACGGTCTCCAGTAGAAAGGCTGTCTGGTGGTATTTCAGTTCTCTGATTGGGATTCTGTTTCCCATGTAGTCTGGCCTCTCCTTTTCTGTTTGTTTTGTTATCATTTGTATGGAGATCATCAGATCCAAGTACATTTGACATATGGAGATAACAGTCAGGAAAGGAAACAACATATGGCAGACAATTCATATCCATCAAGATCTGTCATAAAACCATTTTTAGCGATAAATAAAGAAGAGTAGAAAAAGACAGCAGGTTTGAATTTAAAATAAGTGTGCTACTCTAACAAACAGGAGGGCCTAGGGCTTGCTTTCCAAAATGAGACCACTGGCTCACCGAAGCCAGCATCTGCTGGTGCCCCATGTTTAAATGATGGGATAAAATTCTCTGCAGTGCTTTGGTCAATTACTTTTTGACCATCATGACTGATTAATAACTGGTCTCAAAGTCGTGACTGAAGCCAACCGCACTGACTGTCTAGCCTGTTGAATCACTGCCTTGGGGTACGTCAGGGATAATCCAGCTGTTCAGCCCAGGGCTATAGGGAGGAGGAAGAAAGGGAGCACAGGACTGCACAGTTACTAAAGGGTGAGTCTACCTGGAGACCCCTGTGTGTGAGGTACAGCCCTGCTGTCCTCATGTATCTTGTTTGCCCTGTAGCAACATCACATAATTGTTTGGACAGATGAGATGGTCCAAGTCCTTCCTAGCAGGGCACTGACACTGCTGGTTGGAAAGGCGGCAGGATTTGTGTGTAGCATGACTTCAGGCTGAATTCTACGAGGGTGCTGTGGATATGTAGCACTGGGTCTCAGGAGCATCCTAGGCTTGAGGCTGCTCCTCAGACTAACCACATTAGGTAAGGTCTGGATGTACACCAGAAACATGGCATTTGACTTCTTTAATAAAAAAAAAATGCCAGTCCGTCAGTTTGTCTGAATTGAACTGAAGACCCTTTTGGCTTGAGAGGAGTATTTTGAAGTGCTGTATCTAGTCCAGACATGGCCTGTATTTGGATTATATGGATATATCAGGAAGTTTAAAAAGAATGAGGATGCTTTCCAGGATAGAAAAATATTATGTATGTCACTAATGTATGTAACTTATTTATTAGTAATAAATGGGATGTCTTCTGTAATCTATAACCATTTTTCCCTTTGATCTTTTACCAAAGAAAGTGGCATTTTGCTTTTGGTTGGTTTCTTTTTTATGACCCTATGGAAGAGTCCTGCAGGATTAAGAAGTTGTTTTAAGGATGAGGAAACCTCTGTGACAGTGTTTACATTGCCTAGCCTTATGTCGTGGCTCAAACCTCAAATCAGGACACACTACAGAGGTCTCACAGGCTCACAGTATCCCTGATGTTCCAAAAGGAAGGAGTCCCAAGCTCCTCTCATGAAACCAAAAGCTGAAAAACAGAAGAAGAATAGCCACAGTGCAGAGATATACTTTCAAGGAGGATCTTCTCCCAGCCTTTTTTCCTGATGTTCTTTCCCATAATTTCCAGTGTGGTTGACACCCTTCCTCCTCTGCCAGTTGTCTTCCCATCTGTTATTTCCTCTGCTCCAGGAGCAGAGTAGTTGAGCTGTAATGATGGGGTTTGCTTTTTACATCTCTGGAAGTAAAAAGATAGCAAATCTTATTAGAGGAAGGAACAAATGCTCTCTGAGATGGATAAGGCCTATTTGATGATCCAGGGCATCTCGCTAGGAACGGAATCAGTCAACCTCCTCTATGGGTTAATCGTGCTGAGCTGAACAGAGTTACGTGAGAGAGGAGCTTGGCCAAGTTTATCTCCCAGTCCTGTCTGGGTGAACAGAAAGGATGAAACCTTTGTGTGGTCTAATAAGGAGTCAAAGCCGGGCCCTGCCCAGAGCCTTGCCACAGTATCAGCATAAGGACGTGGTGTTGAGCATAGCAGTCCTTTACAGGTGCCAACTCAGAGGGTTTAAAATGTAAAATGGCATTTCAATGTTTAAGAATAGCAAGTAATTTGATGGCTGCAATAGAAAAGCTTCCAATCCTTTAGCAATGTGTTCCAGAGCTGCATAACACTGCTGATAAAATTGCCTTTGGATTCCTTGTCTAATATTCCAGCCTTTCTCTCGCTCAGCAAAACACAATAGCTTGCACTAAGCCTCCCTGGGAGGGCGGCTAACAGCACATTTACTAGACACTTCAACATTTGATCATATTTCTCCTGAGTGTATTTAATATCTGTTAATGTCAGCAGCCCCAGCCTGATCGAAATACCTGCATTGCTGGGAAAAATGTTTAATATAAAAGATGACATGGGTAAGCAATCACTTACTGATGTCTTTTGGAAATGAATAGGTGACTACCCAGGCTCTCCCTATCCCCCTTCTTCTGCCTCCCCCCTCCCCAACCATGCTCTGTTACCACCCTGCTGCTGTGTGCTTCTCTGAATGCATTAGAGTAGTTATTCTGAGTATGCAGGAGATGCCAGGAATAGTTTCAGGTTTCCTGCCTCATCAAACCAAATTCAATCTGTAAAAAATTAATACACCCAGAAGGAACAGTTAAAAGCATCTCCAATCAATTAATGTTAAAATGGGGACTAGAAGGTTGATTTGTTAAAGGAAACCCAATCCAGCTCAGAGCTGGAGAGAGGTTACTGAGACAAGAGTACAGTTAACAAGTCAAGCTGTAGTGTTTCAAAGGAGGGTAGCAGACAATGTATAGTTTAAAGCTATGAATGCATCACTCACAGCTGGTCATTGCTTCAGGTCGAGGACCCCAAAGATACACCCTGTTTTTGGCAGGCCAAGAAGTCTCAGCAGAGCAAGTCTTCTCCCCAGACTTCCCACAAGGTAGCAGATGGCACATGCCTAGCTGTTTGCACTGGCCATTTTCATCTTCTGTCTTTTCTCCCAGTAGCATCTGGAGTGACAAATAAAAAATGCAGCCAACAGTCATGAGGGGATCTGCATACTTACAACAGCCTCGTGTCTTCTGCACTGCTCACTCCAGCAATTCAGAAGACAAGTTGGTACACACCATCCTTATGAGTTTGCCTTTAAAAATCTTAAGTCAAAAAGAGATAGAAGAGGGTTGGTTTTTTCCCCGGATATCTGAACCTTGTTGATGTTCAACATTGTCTTCATCATCACAAGTGTCAGGCCTCAATTTTATTTGTAATGGAAGCTGAGACTCTCGTATCATCTCTTGACTCCTAGAGCTTTAAGCTGCAGTTTGAAAGGCATGTGGATGAGTTTCAAGAACTGGCAACAAAGATCCTCATGGTGAAATTAAACAGAAATCTCAGTAATTTACACACAGGAGGGTTCAATCTGCAGCTCTTGACTGTCTCTTGTCTGGAGTGCCAGTCCTCATAAAGGTGAATTCTATTTTTTTCCCTCAAATGCTCTCTGATTGTTCCCAAAGTGTAGAAAACTTCCAAATCATGTCTGAGCCCACATTTGAATTAAACCTTTTCAAGCATGTTTTCTTGCTACCTGGTGTCTTAAAAATAAATAAATAAATTATACAGTACACAACCAGCTGAAGCCTATTGTCGCTATTTTGCCTCTGATTAATGTAGGTCACACTTTTCTTCCTTTCAGCTATTAAGTATTTAGATCCATTTATACTTTAATCCCTTGTCTTTTTCCTGGTCCTTTGTTGCTGTGTTACATCCTCACAGTCAGAGAGCATTGAGATAAGTGGTAGAAAAATGGGGAGAGGGAGTTAAGGCAGTAATCCACCTTTGAAATAAAAAATTGGCCTGAGGTTAGTGCTTGAATGTAAAGAGCTTACTGAAAGCAGAAGGGGAGAAAAAAGACTGTCAGGAGAAACTGAGGCAATAAGACCTGAATCAATATTAGCTCTTCTCTGGATGGTGTACTTGAATGTAGTCCTTGTGATAAAGGGTTAATGAAACTGCATTTCCCTGAGTGTGGACTGGGACAGGGCTAAGAGTGAAGGAGATTTGCTGAAGGCTGTGATAGGATTGCTAGGACGGAAGTAGGAAAGTAGTTTAGCTGATGCTGGAGCTATGCTGCTTAGTGGGCTGCTGTATTTGGAGCGGCCTTCAAGCGGTCAGGAGGAGCACTGAGAGAGGCCCATAGCTGCTGAGATGGGAAGGGTTCATATTGTGCTTCCCACATTTCCCTATATCCCTCTGCCCAGGCAGAGGAGCACTGCACTAGAGAAATACCTGCACTTTGTTCACAAATCTTTGCCCCTGAGATTTAGAGTGTGTTCTGGGCTTGATCTTTTCTGAAAGCTGTATTTCTTTTGGAGGTGGGAAGGAAATTTTGTGGACACCAGCAACAACTCTGCTTGTAGCGAGGAAGCATGTCTGCCTGCTGATTGACTATCACTTTTTCTATTTTCTGCTTTCTCTTAGAAGGTAACAGCAACCTTCCCTCCAGTTAAAATAGAGGAAACTGGCTGGAGAGAGCTCAGGTAAGGCCAGTTGAGATATTCTTATATTCAATAAAAGAAGTTTACACAAAAATACAATTATTGGTCTCCTCTCTTAATTACTGGGCACGCTGACTCCATAATGCCGTAGGTTATATTTCTGGTTCTTTGCTGTTTGAAAGCCCAAATCAATTTTCCTATGAAATTTTGAAAATAAAATACAGTTTTAAGGAGACTTCTTGGGCCCCATGTGTTTTATGTCACAACAGATATAAACTGGGTTTCACTGAAAGGAGAGCATGGTTGTTTCATTTATCCAGGTCTGGGCAAAAGGACTGACACTTCTGCAGCCAGGTGTAGGAGACTGCACGGCTCAGCTGTGCCCTACACTAAGATACAAAAATACACAGTGTGGTGCAGCTTTAATTTTAATTCAAAATAAATATTTCCATAACCTACAAAATTCCTCTAATACACTTATCTGGGAGAACACAAAGATTAGAGAAATCCTGCTAATTCCTTTATCTTTCAGATACAGGGCTGAAAACAAAGACACCCAAACCTTGAGCCATTTAGAAGAGGAAGAAGCCAAAATCTATGCCAGAGGTTTGACTGCTGGGTTTACTCATGGCTTCAGGTAAGCTTCTTTCCCTGGATTGTTTAGCATTTCAGAGGCCCTCTGTGCTCCTCAAGGAGAGCTGTGGATTACAGGCATAAAACCTTGCATAGCTTGCAGCCAAGGCAGAGCAGAGGGAGTACAAACAAGCTAATCCAGGGTGCCTTCCCATCCAGCACCCTGCCTCTGACCCTGGCCAGCACTGTGCGCTTCAGAGGAAGATGTAAGAACCTCACAGCAGGCAGATGCAGGATAATCAATCCTTTCAACCTTGTTCTCAAGCCCCATTAGATCTCATCCTGATCCCTAAATAGTTAGAGGCTGGATTAAGCCTTGAAGTATGGCATTTAATATACTCTAAAAATTATTGTTATCATTAACTCCCATGACTCTGGAAACTAATGTTATCCATAGACAAATACATTTTCATTTTGAATCATCTTGTGTCCTTGGCCTACTATAGCAATGAGCACCTAGGCTTAAACACCGGTTTGCAAAAAGCATTTAATATTTCTTTTTATCTGTGGTGATTTCCCTGTGATTTTTTTTCACTGCATGTTTCTTTTCCTGACATTATGAAGTAAGAGGGAGGGATAAAGTGAGTATACTCTAAAGATTACACATTCCTTCATCATATTATTGTGCAAAAGGTCTCAGGGGACGGATTCTTTCAGCTGCTTAAGCATTGGTTTGGCAGCCTGTTTCCAGCCACACTCAAAAGCAGAGACAGGCGTTGCACCTCTCCCAAGACAAACCCTAATCCACACCTTAGTCCAAATTGCTGACCTTGGCTGACTTTTGTCCCAGCTTTCCCAGTCATGGCTAGGATGCGCAAGCTCTCATAGAGCTATTTTGGCAGACAATCTATCCCTTGGCAGCCCTTTTCCTACCTACTCCAACTGGAGCAGTAGTTTCTGTCTCTCTACCAACACTAAACCTAACCCTTTCACTTGCCCTTTTTGTCAGCAGAGCCTTACCCAAGACTCTCAGGCACCCTGGAGGTGAAAAAGCTGTCAGTGCAGAACACATTTGCATCCTCCCTGTTCCTCTGGCATCCCTTTTTCTGCCTAGCTCCATCTGTAGCTTTTTGATTGTTGTCATTTTTAACTCTAACCCTAGTCATTAGCCTTCTCTGATGCTCTTTCCCTAGGATGTCTTCTTAATATTTTGCTTTAACAGGAATTTTTGATTTTTCTTTTTCCTCCTTGTTGCATCTCATAACCCCATTTAACTTGTAAAGTATCTCTGAGGAAATTTTTAGAACATATGAAGAGATGTTATGTGAAGCATTTCAGCTGGGTGTGTAGTGCTTACGTAGAATTGCTCAAATGTTTTCCAGCATTTCATTTCCAATTAATTTTGGTTCTCAGCTATCATTTGTGCACACACTGAATCTACATGAATATATCTACAGTGATGTCCTGGACTACTTCATCGTGTCACCTGCATTACATCTTTGTCCCACCTGCAGTGCAGCATCCTCTCCCATGCCCCATCTCTTTACCATTCCTCCTCCCTGCTCTGTCTCTGTCCCTTTTTCTCTTCCTCCTTACAACATCAGAGCCTCTTTCTCTTTCTGGCTGCATCCTCTGTCCTTCTCTGCTCTCCTGCTTGGTGCCCCTTGCTGAGGCAGTGGCTAAGGGGCACCTGAGGGACCATGTAAGTGTGGCGGGCAAGAGAAGGCGGAGGAGGACCTGCCTGCGTGAACTGGCAGTTCCCCATACTTTGAGCCAGGGAGAAGGAGGTGAGCAGGGGATGTGTTGCTCTGCTGTGGGACACAGCCTCTCCCATGGTGGGATATGGGCAATTGCTGCTCAGAGCCACAGTGGCATTCTGTGCCAGAGGTTCTGGGCACGTGGTTGACATGGGGATGCACTGTGCAGCAATGAGGGGCCTCAGCAGTTTGGGGGCACAGATCACGGGATGGATGTAAAGAAATGGTTTTTTTCTCAATAGAGAAAAAATTGCCCACTTCTGTTTAGATTCCTGTGCAAGCAATTTTTCCCCCTTCCCAATGTTACATGTCCTTGGTGTTTCAGCACTGGGGTTTGATTACATGGGCCAGTCATCTGGTTGCCTAAGGCCTTCTGAATGTCATCGTAATTGTTCCTTCTACTGACCCACCTGAAAACTTGTGGTTGGTGTCATTTTTGCTATTTCCGTTCAATCCCTTTCCAGATCATTCATAAACGTAAGCAAATCGGACAGTGCGGGATCCAGGGTGAAGCCTTGAGGCATATGACATTTGCCAGGGTGAAAATAGGCCATTTGATTCTTCACTTCTTTGCTTCTTTTCTCTTTGTTAAAGTTTCATCCAGAAAATATTTTAACCCCCTCCCTTATACTGTCTTAATCCTAGAGTTTCTCTATTTTGCAATGTTTGCTCAAAAGCATTTTGGCAGTCTAAGAAAGTCATGGTTTTCCATGGCCAGAGAATTGTGAGAGATTAGTAGAAACAGTTCCACTTTCTGTGTGTATAATTTTAAACATCCTGTTACTATTTTCTTCCCATTCTTAATGCTAATTTTAAGGAATAATGGCTAAAACATTCCAACCAGGGGTAGTTCTGCAGACTCGCAAAACCTGTTTCTGTTACCGTGCTGATCACACCACCCCTCAGCACTACCAGGCTTTTAAGTGAGGAGATCAGTAGTAATTGGAAGAGCATGAGAAAGGGCAGATTTCGGGAGCTTAGGGCTTGATTTTCCAAACAGATCAGTGCTCATACCTAGGACTTGAATTTCACAGACCTAACACAGTGGGAACTGAGCTGTTTTGGAAACCTGACCCAGGTCTGTGCCTTGGTGCCTCTTAACAAGCTGGTGAGTCTTCATAGCACAGAGTGGTTCTGTGGAGATAACAGCTCATCTTCCAGAGATCTAGTAGACTTTTCAGTGCCCAGAAAATTAGCCCTGCTACAGCAAAGCAGCTTCATGGCTATTCTTCCAATTTGGGAGATAATTAGAGTAGAATTAACTTGATGGTCTTTGCCCTGTGCACAGCCGCATGAAGCAGACAAGTTTATGCCTTGTGCCCATCACTGCTGTTTGGAAGCTCAAAGAAAGTGCTTTGGCGGGGGGGCATACAGGCTTGCCTCCAATCTCAGACAATGAGGAGACTTCTTCCTGCAACCACTTCTCCATGGGGTAAACACCAAAACCTATGGAGACTTCTTTTCTTGTCAGCGAGGGGAGGTACTGAGGATGTGCTGGATGCCATTGCCTCAGGAGCTCATCTAAATTCCTCTCTGACCCTCATGGCTTCTTCAGGACTGTGAGACCTCTAAGATCAGGTTGTTCATCCTACTTCTCCCAGTGAAGTATGCCTTGTCTGATGGGACATGTGTTTCATTGCAGCTGGTTCTTCAGGCTGTCGTGACTAATAAAGTAGCCCTTGTTTGGCTGCACACGCGGATCCCCAGTGTTCGGCTGATGCATAAATCTATCAAGAGGACATGGATCCTGCATTTGATGACCTAGCCTACCCAATGGACACAGTTTCTGGAAGAAAAACAAAACAAACCAAAACAAAACAAAAACAAAAAACCCACCTAAAACACCTGGGAAATGCTGCTCCATGTAATCCCAACTGTCTTGTCCTGCTGCTAAGAGGAGCCATGTGGCTTTTACAGAGACATACAGGAAAATGGTGTTATTAAGGGCTTCAGGTATTTGTTCAGGAGGCTGTGGGATGCAGCCATTCCTTAGGCACTGCAGATGTATTTACGGTATTAAAAGGTCAAACAATCTTTCTATTTCCCTGTTTGCTTCAGAGAGTTTTGTTGAACATTCTCATTATTCGTTGTGGTATTTCTTTGATTTAAGAGGATTTCTCTACATGACCATAGTTATTAGAATGCAGTGTGTGTGCAGTGAATGTGTTATTACTATAACAAGCTTCTTCTTGTAGTAGATATTTATTCTGAGTGCAAAGCTTTTAGTTCAGTTGTGCATGTGTCAGTGAAGACAAGATGGGGCAGGTAATTTGGCAAAAAGATGGAGTAGAATGGGAAAAGGACACAAAATTAATAGTTTAAGAGCGGTGACTTCTGTCCCTGTCTTTGTTATGGGCGCTGTGCCAACTATTACCTTACTTTCCTGATCTTTTTTGGATGGAAAGCTTTGTACAACATCGTGGAGACCCCGAGGATGGGAGCATATTTTTCTCCTTGTGCAATTTCACCCTAGTTGCTGGCAGGGCTTTTGGCCCTGTTAACCTTCAGGTGAATTGCAGAAAGCCTCCAAATCCCTCGGCAATTGTTGGGAGTCCTTCCTGATCCTTGTCCAGGACTTGCTTGCTGTTCCCTGTCCACGACACCCCTTCAGTGTCAGAGAGTGGAAAGGGGCAGCAGAAAAGTGATCGCTGCAGCTGGGGTGCAGCTAAACACAGCATGTAAACCCTGCAGCTTAGTGAGAGGAGGTAGAGGCAACAAGGACTTTCTGTAGGTTTCGGAACAGTAGGAACATTGGCATTATCAGGGAGAGATAATTAAAGATATTATAATGAGGCCAGGGAGCCAAAGGCATTATGTCATGATTTCCACTCTATTTTAAAAGCCACAGCATACGGGCTTAGATAAGGGTGATTACTTCCAAGAAGAAGTAACCGAAGAGTCTGCTAAACATCATCTATTAGGATAACATATACCCAGGAGTCTTAAGAACGTTGGCTCAGGAAACATCTGGTTTTAATGAATCTGGAAGTGCTGGCAATATTACAGATGACTGCAAAGGTTTTAGGTTTTACCAGTACTTCAGAGGGCTGTGAGAAGCAGGTAAGATAATTATAAGCTGACCAAACTGAAGTGGGTATCTGGCAAAATACTGCACAGGGAAATATGAGATTCAGTTGCTAGATAGAAATATAATTAATATCAGGCAACCTAGCTTTCAAGGAGGTAGAGCCTGCTAAACAGAACTTTCATTTTGTATGTGATTACAAATTTAGTTGTCGACAGAGACTGCAGAGAGATAATATGCTTTTTCAATGTGTTCAACATGGGCCAGAACAGTATTTTGGCTTGAGTCAAAAGATGCAGGGAATGCTGACTGATGGGAGTGAGTTTTTTATAAAATATCTGTGTCTGGTGTTATTTCAATTTCTCTATCAGTGATACAGAAATAAATATAAAACCGCTGCTGATAAAATCTGAGGATGACACACAAACTGACAGAGTAGCCAATAATGATGGGGACAGAGTGGTTACACAGAGAGATAGGATGGTGCAGTCCACAGTGCCCGTTCCAATAAAATGCTTTTTAATGTTGCCAAATGCCGATTCATTCACCTGGATTGCAGGAGCAAGAAAATCTTCTGATCCGATCGAGTCTTATTCATGGCAGCCCTAATACAGACTTTTTTTTTTTCGTTTTTTTTTTTTCTTTTGCAATATCTGTTATATAAGGGTGATATGTTTGGATCTTATCACTGACTATTTTGCTAATGGTTTTTGCCAGCACAGGCTGTTCTTAGCTAGTTGAGAATATGTTAGTGTTAGTCTTTTACAGGTGAGGGTGACAGTGTTGTACCAACAATGAGCGAATCGGACTCAGTGGAGGTGTAGGTAACTCTTGAAAGCTATTCTACGCTCATCACGTGTCACTCTGCTACTCTGATACCCTTCTCGTTGTGTACTTTTTCTGCCCAGGAGCAAGCTGATTAAAGAGGCTTATGTCTTTCCTGAGCTTGCTGCTGTGCTTGTGACTAAAGATTCATGTGTTGGCTGATAAATTACACATAGTCAAATGTGCATTTAAAGTTACTCGAAGTACTTTCTTGGATAACTGTCCTTACCAGTTCATTATTTGGGCATTCTTGTACCATCTGTCCAAACCACAAGCCCAGCTTACTGCAGCTGGGTCTTCATTAATAGACTCTCAAGAGTCGGTCTTCATGCTGTGAGATTTGAAGGGTGATTAGCATCTCATACTGCCTTGGTCAGAGTAGGGAGAGAAAGTCATAGTAGCAGAACTTGTCCAGCTTGTGCTTGCTCTACTGCGTCAAGGACTCATATTTCTATAGAACAATGTAAAGACAATAGATGGGGAGTCTATTTCCAGTTAAATATTAGGATTATCTTGATTTCATCCAGGATCTAAGGTGAAAGTGAAAAAAGCTTAAGGGAGAAGTTACACATATGAAGATGTATCCATTGATAGGTGGTCTATTTTAGTAGCTTTTTTGCCCCTCAAAACCAAACAAATATCATTTACCCTAATGTAAAGCCACAAAGTTTTGTGGAATCTTTTATATATTTTGAGGACATTATCTCCACATCTCTTTTCACAGACGACTGCACCAGGCAAATGTGAACCAGGGTGCTGGGCTCAAGTCCTGACTTGCAGAACTGGGCAGCTTTCCACCGTCACTTCTAGGTGCTTCTCTACACGCTCATGGGCTCCCACTGAACATACTGACAAAGCTCCTGCCGCTAAGATTGTGAAAGCTGGTGAGATCACAGCCTAGGAAAATGGTTAGATTTATTAAAATAGAGACTGGAGAATTGAACCAATTTCTCAAATTTGTTTCTCTTGTCATTAACCCTGACAGATCAATGGGTTTAAATTTCTTTGCTAATGTATAAATGCTGAGCAGGCTTTGATAAAAACTAAATGTATCTGTGAACTATTATCTCTTTCTTTCCAGGAGACTGCTTCATGATACCTACTGAGTTATAAATATCATAGTCTTTGATAGAATTTTTTTCCCCTGTGATGGTCTCATGTTGAAAGGAATGAGAGACTGTTAATTGTACTAATTATGCATCTTTCAGATCTTATTTGGTGGATTATGTACTGCCTCCTAGTTCTGAGTAATCAATCATATGGGTATACCTACATTTAGATTTTTTTTAACTGTCTGAACCAGCAACCTGAGAAGGTCTAAGAGGATCTTCCCTTCGGCTTTGCTAAGAGTGAAGGAGGGACTTTATATTCCCTCATATGTTTCTATGGAGAGAGCAGTGACTCAGGACTGTACGGCAGAGATCGTGCCTAAGCCTGGCTGTCCTCTTGCTGCAGTAAAAGCAAAAGCAGTAGTGTAAAATTAATTTCTGTGGTGCTAGTAACAAAGGAGTTAAGGTCCCTCTCTCTAAAAGTCCTCAGCCTATGGCTGTTGTGTCAGGTCTATTTACAGGAGAACTGATGAGTATGACAAGACTCTGGAGGGAAACATGAACCTGCTTCACATGGTGATGTGGCAAAAAAATAGATCCCTACAGAGACCTGGACCTGAACTGCCATCCCAAGGTTAGGGAGACTCCGCTCTGCTGCTGCCTTCACCAGCCTGTGGGAAAGCAACAGGTACAAGCCCCCTTTACCAAGAACGACCTCTCACAGGGCAGAAATCTTTCCAGGCTCTCACTTCTCCTTCCAGTTGTTTGTAGCAGATGTCAAACGAATTGCATCTGACCATCACCAAAGTGCCTAGAGGACTTCCCACACTCTGCCCCTTCCCTCTGTAGCTGCTGCTTGCAGGGAAGCCGAATGTCTTGTGGATGACTCCCTCTGTCTTCTCCTGGACTTGGGGTAAAACTGCCTGAGCTGCTGCTTGGGGCTCCTCTGAGGGGCGTCCTGGGCCAGCCTAGCCTTGGCCTGTCCAACCACGCGACCCCCCAGCAAATAGCAATGAAGCATGAGTCACTGGGTCATTTAATCTTGCTGGAGGTCTTGTGCAGGCTGGGTTGGTGCCAGCATCTGTGGCTCTGGCAAGGCTATGGAGTAGGAAAGTGCATGACAGGTGGATGTGATGTTCGGGTGACAGGCACATGAGGAGTAATTTTCAAATTTGCTGTGGATCCTTCTCTGAATTTGTTTTGGGACTCACATTACCGGTGACCTTCCTGCACTGCTCCAGCACCTGAAACCCAGGCTGGGACTTGGGACTTGAGGGCATGAGAAGTAAAGGATGGTTTTGGCCCCGCAGCTTTGGCTTTTAGGTTGCCTCTCCATGGCAGTGAAATCTCAACATCTGTAAATATTTCTGTTCTCCAGAGAAGGTATTACCCGTGTCGCATTATCTATGAAAAATCTTTGTTCCAAAACCTTATTTGTGGCTCCATTAACCTAAAGAACTTGTCTGAATGCTCCATTTGCCTTTTAAATAAAGAACAAGTGATTGTTGAGGACTTGCATCCCTATCATTTTGTGTTGCTTTCCTCATTATGAGAGGAACATAAGGGTCCCCGATCATTATTTCTGACTCTGTCATTAGCAAAGGTCTGGGAAGCGCGTTTTCACTCCATTAGCCTTCAGAGATAAAAAAGAATGATTGCGTAAATCGAGAATAATTATTTCAACCAGCTTTCCTCAATGTTTTGCTGCGGAACTGGCTGGGGCCTAAACATGGGCTGACAAATTAATTTCTATTACTTGTATTTTCTAGAAATAACACCATGATCGGCACTCATTTAGCAATAAAAATAGCATTATTTGTGGTTTTATGCGCTTCTCTGGTCACTCTTGACAAAAATCAGGAAGCTGATCCTTTCCCTCATGATGTCTGCCAAGACTCCTATGATTTACCCCTGGAGAAGTGTGTAAAACAGAGATTCTTAGATTTATCATAGTTGTTTTGTTTCTCAGAGGTGTGTGGATACCTGTGTTAACCAGGACCTCTTTCTCTAATGATGCCCTGCTGTAATGACGTTGAAGTTCACAGTTATATGACTGAGTAATGGCATGTGGGTCAGGGGGTGGTCCAGATGATCTGAACAGGATTCTTTCCATGTTCAGAGCAATTTCTTCTTTTCTGTAAAGAAAGGATGGATTGTCCCTAACCTTTCCTCCTGTTAGAAGACCAAAATGCAGCCATTTTTCTTCTGAATATAACATTAATCCTTGCTAGACCTCTTATGAGATCTGGAATTACTGAGACATGTTTGCCCCAAAATAGGGTTCATGCACCAAGGCCTCTTTCATGGTGTCTTCAAATGAGACAACATGAGTGTGTAGGAACAGCAAGTGAGTCAGGGACAGTGAGATGGAGTCTGTCTGTCCCACCACTGTTCATTGTAAGTGGAGATAAGCTGCTTGACAGTGCTTTGAGTCAGCTCTTCCAACAGCAAAAGAAAGTCAATAGGCAGTAGGATGATACGATAAATAATTCAGGGATATTAGCAGTCTTGGATAGAAAGTACTATAGAATAAGTATTATTTCTTATTTTGACTAAAGATGCTCTTCGATTGCTGGAGATAGTAAAGGTAATTACAGTGCAGCTGAGAGCCTGGAGTGAAACTGGGTTGAAGGAGACTATTTAGTCCCCATTTCCAAATGAAATAGACTTTTAAATCCTTACTTTAAAATGACTAATGAGCCAATTGTCATGAAGGAGAGAGTCTCCTATAGATCTGTGCAGCTCCTTTCACAGCAAGTTGTTCAGCTGGAGGTTTTGGTGGAGGTAGAAAAGATCACATTCTCCTTGTCAGTGAAAAGTTGTGAGTTGGTTTTGTGGTGGTTTTTTTTTAACAGGTGTATGGTTGGTGAATGAGATGTGGATATATAGCTTGACAACATAGGTATTCTGTGCACAGAGGGCATTCAATAAGAGACAGAGGTGATGAGCACAGAGAAGAAAACCCAGGTGATACTGTGAATCATGATATCGTGCCAGAATTTTATGTTAATTGAACACCTTGTTTTCCTCACCTCTGAGTGTGCTAGTTCCTAGGAGAGGAAAGAGTTCAAATGCTTGACTCCAGCAAACCCACAGAAAGCCTGCAGTCATTCACACTTAACTATTAACCCAAACCATAAGCTGAAAGACAAAGAAAGATGTCCTCTATCTGACAGTGCTGTAAAACAATGATCATGGTCCCTATCTCCTCTGGACAATCTTCATGGAAACCCGACAAGAGCCTCAGATAGAAGAGGCCTCTGACCAGCAAGGGTCAAAAGGACAGCATCAGTCCCGAAACAAAGGGATTCATCTTAGCCTTGAAATTGACCTGAACTTTAAAGATCTGAGCCTAGGCATGCAAAGAATAAGAATCTGTACATGCCACAGTAGCTTGTAAAAGCAGGCACTGTAAAAGCTGACATGACTGTCACTTTTACTGGAGGATTCATGGTAGAGGCAAAGACCTCATCAAAATAGCCCAGAGAAGCTACAGAGCATGTCTAGGGAGCTGTGAGATATGGCCCTAACCTGCAAACCTACATGAGATGGGGCCTAATCCAGCTCCAGAACTGTATCAGTGACAGATCAGCTGAGGAAGCGTTTTGAAGCATTTGGATGATAAGAACTGGGAGATCCTGATAGACATCAAGGCTAGAATTATTGCAAAATAAAGCAGAGTGGAAGTAAAGGTGCACGATGAGATAAGGAACATCATGTTAAGGGCTTCTACAAGGTCAGACCACACTATTTAGTGGTTTCTTCTGGCCTGGATTCCACATGTCTGTGCAGGATAGAGTGGGCTTTTCCACCCTGTGATTTGCTCTGCTCCAATGAAATGTTTCAACCTCAATTTGGAGATGGTATTTTGCTATAGCAGTCCACCCACAAGGCCCAGAACTGTGAGGAGATCCTTTGGACTGTGACATGGACCCACATGTTCTCATCTTCAGGTTGCAGGACACATCCGTATGAGCTTCCTCTGCTGGGAGATTCACATCCTGGGTTGCTGAAACAACCTTGCTGAAACACGGCTGCGTTGTAATTAATAAATACACTAATGGAGTCTTCATTGCATTATTAGGACATTTTGAAATTTACTCTGGGAAACCTTTCAACTCCATTAAATCCACCTTTGTCACAAGATAAAGTGCTGTTCATAATAGGCTCATTAACATTCAGCCTGCAGTTCAGCCCCATCCATTAACAGCTGGCAGGCAGGAGTTTCCAAAAAGACCCCAAGAAGCATTTCCCTGACCAGGGGCTGGCTTCCTCAATGCGTCTGCTAGTCCTCTGTTGGATGTTTCATGACAGGGAGCCTTTCTGCTGATTACCCCATGCCATTTAAATGTACTGCCAAGACCAGCTGTAACCAGTTAGGGATCTGGAAAAATCTGCCAGGAGTTGCCACCCTGCTGCTAGGGTGTTTATTTGGCTCAAAAGCTGCCATGAGCAGAAGATGCCAGCCCCACGCAATGGCCATGGGCATTCTCCTCCTCTCTCCAGCTTGGCTGACTTTCATTTAGAGCCCAAGTGTCAGCTGCTCTGATTAAGTGAGTTTCAGGCGGGTGCGATGATTAACAGTGAATGATAACAATGGCATTTCAGCAGTGGCTAATAGGCTTCCAAACTTAATCTCTTGAGCTCTCACAGAGATAAAGAATAGATAATTCTTCCAGCAACAATGATTACACAATAAAGTTTGTATTTGCTCCATGCTGATGAGCTATGAAGTCTGGTTTCACCCAGTGGCTCTTTAGAGGCCCCAGGGCTGGGGTGTTGCCAGCTCAGGGTTTTACTGGACCTCTGATGTCTTGCAGGTCCGTCTCCTGGAGCTGGGTGATTACAAGGAATTAATGCCTTTGCTCTTTCCTTCTTTCTAAAAAACCCAAATCTCCAGCCAACTACTCATAGGGAAATACGGACTAAGGGAAATTGAAATTGTCCCTAAGTAATCTATTTGAGTTTACAACTTTTGGACAAAACTCATGACTTTGGGGCACCATTTATTGATTTGAGTACTGAGAATTGTCAGTTCTGGGTCTGGCACATCCGCAGCAGGGGAGAGTGCTATAAAATTGTCAACGGGCTATGACACTCAGCAGAGAAGCTGGGCTGGGCTGTAAGGATGACTTTCTGAGCACTGACAGCCGCTTTCCTGAATGGAATGAAAGACTGTCAGTGACTGGGATAAATGAGAAGCTTGACCTGAAAATCTGAGGCTTCAAGGTGTCACAATTTGGCAGCCCGAATGCCAGGACGCTGGGATTTACCAGTCCGCCCAAGCACAGATTCAATGAGTAGCTGAGCATGGGTGAAACATGCGTTAGTCTTCACTGGAAAGGATCCATGGACCAAAGTAGCCTGGGTTCAAGAAAGCAAAGCTCCTGCTGAAACTGTAAATTAAACACGGGCAGCCTGCTTTGTTTCAGGACAGTGTCTGCCATAAGAGGAACCCTCAATTGCTCAGACCTGTCCATCATCCCATGGCGCAGGCAGCAGTAACCTGTGGGGAAGGTGCGGTGTCACTGGAATCAGTGGGTGTCCTGCAGCTCTGTGTTCAGGAGTTACCCTTTGCTTCTTCAATTCTTGCAAAAGAAAAACTGTTCCTTTTTACCTCAGCTCAAGTCCTGCCTTTTTCTCCTGAGCTGCCAAGCAGGAAGGTCAGCTCTTTCAAAGAAGTTTCTCACATCCTTGTTGACCAGCCCTAAACACAAGGTCTGGAACAAGAACCGTACAATGCTAGTGGCGCATTCAGTGAGAAAACCCTAGTTTTGGGGACAGGCAGGATGAGAAAGCAGAGTATACATCCCACTGATAGAGCGTAATGTGATTTAGTGGTCAAACAGCAAAACATTATAGTTGGGCTTTACAGCTGCTAAATGTGTTAGTCCTTAAACAAACATCTAATGGGATTTTAAGCCTTGATTCTTTTGAAACGTCAGGCTTCAGAGAAGAGCTATTTTCTTCTAGCATCTAGCATCGTGTCTTCAGGCTATGGGATATTATTAAAAAAAAAAGTCAAAGCAGAGTTCATCTCTGTTGTATTAAGCCTCATTCAGTGTGGATTTTTGCATTTTCTCTTGCACAGAATTCCTGCTCCCTTTCGCTCTGCCTCTGGTATCCCAGCTGTTCACATTTCCTTGGCTCGGGCTTTATGAAATGAAGCCAAGAAGCAGATTTCAGTGAAACCAAGAGAATTTGCAATTAGCTCCACCTTTTTCAGAGAAAATATTATATCTGTGTCTCAAAGTATGCTTTGTTGTAGCAGCATGGCACAGTTCCTGTAATCATGTCTTATCAGTTTGTTGAGCCCATATCTTTATAGGAACTGTATCCCTACAGATCTCCTATGGAGGAAACAAGAGATGCTCATTATATTCACAGCTGGGCTGTCTTGAACTTCTCTTTGAAAATCAAAGCAGTTCAATTATTCTTTTTACTCCTCAATTTTACCCATTTCTGCATTGCTGGTTGTATCTGGGGTACAAGATGGTCACCCAAATACAGGTCAAGGTTGGGATTTACTTGAGGTCAATTTCTTACAAAATATTGAACCATTTCACCAGGCTTTGGCATCCTGCTATTTCCCTTTGAAGAAAGATTTATTGTTTCTTCCAGCTGCATCTGCCCTTTTGTTACCTTGCGTGTGTCATACCCTGAGTGGCTTTAACGCACTAAGGTAGCAGAAAACCACCCCAGAAAATAGGATCATATCCTGCAGGCTAATGATTCACGTAGTTCACTGGAGGGTTTGGTGAGCAACAAGAATTGGCTCAAGGGAAAAGATAGGCCCACAGGCTCAGGAGAAGGGTGGAGGTAAAGAAAGACCAGGGGGTGAGGGAGAAGGTCCCTTCCTTTCGGCAGAGATATCTGTGTTGCCTCAACTGACCGTGTACCAAGACTTGGTTTCACCCATGGTGGAGGAAGTTCAATAGCCCTTTCTGGATACAGGGTTCATTTTTTTTAAGTGGAAAAGCTATTTTCTTATTTCTGACATGCTATTGGAGACAAACAGCAGTCCTCCCTGCAAGCCCCTCTTCTCTCATTCACCCTCCTTCCCTTTGCACAGTCCCAGGCTCTTCCTGATTACAGGTGGCATCGGAGAGATGCCCTGAGGTCTGCGTTTAGAGCCAGTTTAGCACATACAACTGGACAGACTTTTCTTCATTCTAATCGACCTGCAATTCTTTTTTGTATAACTGGGGAGGCAAAAAAAGGCAAAGTGCTTCCCACACTTTGTCCTCCAAGGTTTAAATTTATCATGTGTACTTTGTTTCTGCTCAGGCTTCTCCTCAACTCTCCATGTTGTCTATTACTGTGTATAAAAATGATCTGTGTTGACACAGGACTGAGTGGGCACTTCGTATTATCAGCTCCAGCATTGGCCTGTGTCCTTTATTTCAAGCAACAAAAGTGTATTTCACAGCAAGGTGATTTCCTGAAAGGTTTTCCACTGACAATTTGTCTAAAAAGAGATGCTGCTAGAGAAGGCAGAAAGCTGGATTTCTTCAACCCATTTAGCAAAGTTATTGAGGAAATTGCTCAAGGATTGGCACTGCTGCCGTGGACCTGGCTGCACATTGTAATTGCAGGGCTCTTGGTCCCGTTGGTCAACAGGATGGGGAACGACCCCTCTTTCAGGGCTTACTGAGTTCTTATTGCAGTGGGAGGGCCCCTGGGAGCCAGGGCAGCAGCTGCAGCGCTTCATCCAAGACCTCTGACACCACCAACAGCTCCTGGCCTGCCCTGCCCTGCCCTGCCTGCAGCCTAATTGTGCACACCAGCATTGCTGGTCCTCACCAGCTCACATCGATCCACCATAAGCAGGGATGTGCTTGCTCTGCACCGTTCTCCCTTCTGCAGCAGCAGGCTCTTTCCACTGCTGCTGGCTGAACTGTTTTTAATTATCCTCTTTGGACTTTTGTGCACAATAATCAACAGTTAATTGCAAACAATCAGACAAATCGGTTGTTCCCGGGAAGGACAGAAGAGTGACAGAGGAGCAGGGATTAAAGCAGGGGCCAACTCCAGTGATAGGCATGGCTGATGACAAGCAGCTGTTTGGAGTAGATGGGGTTGTATGGAAGAGGGGCTGCAACGAAAGCCAAAGCATCTCATCTTTCCTCTGTCCCTGAAGCATCTTCACTTTGCAACTCACTTCTGCAATACCACCTCCACTGTCAGACAATACGGATTGGTTTTGCCAGCAATATCATTAGATCCCACTAGTCTGTGGGGAAAACAACTCACTGGAGAATGGAAAATTAAAAGGCTTAAAAAGTAGTGGCAATGCTTCTGCTTTTCCTGGAGTCGCCCAGAAGTTTCCAAGTGTCTTGGAGGAGACCTGCCAGGCTGGAGGCGAGCCCCAGGGAGGTGAAGGCCTCAAAGACGTGGCCCGGGATTGTGGCACCATCCCAGCTGCAGTGAGGTCTTTCCAGGAGGATCAGACAAGTGTGGGAAAGACTTCACGAGCCTAAGGCTGGTGTTTTACTTCCGGTGCGTAAGGACGTTGCTGGCACGTTTTGACTTTCGCCCCTTACGTGCAGTTTGACGCTAACATTGGCAACGAAAGGGAATTAAGGGGTTATGTCTGTTCATTTTCTATTATTGTCTGGTTGCCATATCCTTGGGTGTGGCTGGCTACGCTTGTTTTTTTTTTTTTTTAACCAGTGAGAGAGTGCTCTCTTTTTCTAAAAATCACTATTATTTTTTAACGGTGCTTGCTCCGTGCCCTGCAGGCGCGCGGAGGGAGGTGGAGCTGCGGTTACACCTCCCCACCACTGCGGGCAGGCTATTCCCGGCCGCGGGGATGCCGGCGGCTGCCCCGGGAGGCGACACGGCGGGGGCCGGGGCCGGGGCCGGCGGCGGGAGTCGCTGATCCCAAGCGTTCCGGCAGGGGGCAGCGCTGCCCCGGGCAGCCCCGCCGAGCCCCGTCCCGGGGATCATCCCGGCCCATCGCCAGGAAACAGTTTTCCCGGCTGTGCTGCGGGCGCTCCGTAAATTAATGTGCCCTTGCGGTGTTTCCCTGGGGTCTAAAATATTAATTAAGGGGGGGTGGTGGGGAGAACCCTTTTACAAGGTACCACTATATTAAACTTATAACGCTATAAATCGGCGCCGTAAAACTGTAACTCAAGGGCCAGGTGTTAGACAAACCTGACACGCTGCTGAGGGAACAGCAGAGAGCTTAACAAATGGCATCATATACAAGTTTCCGCAATGTACATAAAACTTACTATTTTGTACCCCTATTAGTTGGTTTTTACAATATTTTCAGGAACAAAAAAAAATAAAAATGGTAAGCAATACAAACAAGTGAATCAATTCAGCAAAATAAAAGTTGATGTGAGCTTGCATCCAAGAAGTGAATGACTGTTCAGGGCTTCTTTATTTGTTTGCTTGCTTGTTTGAGAAAGCTGGGTTAATTTAAAAATATTTTCCTTCCAGTTTCTCTCATTTATTTGCTTCCTACATGCAGGTCAGGACTATGGGCACTGCTTTATAATGAAGGCATGGTAAAATTGGTTATTCTTTAATATATTTACAGTCTGATCTCCAGATTTCTACCCCTCAAATGAAAATAATCTGTTTTGATCCCTACTGCTTTTTTATGTTCACAGATGATCTCAAGGAGCTTATTCTCCCCATTTCCCCCACAGTGGAAAAAAAATAGTCTCTTGGTTTATCCATTTTGTTTTGACCTTCAAAGCCTTAAGTCCTGCCTTTCTCCTCCTCACTAGAGAAACCCTGGCAAGAACTTTTGCAACTGTAAATAGTCATGTCATAAAGCAATAACGTGGGCTGTAGCTCTCCCTCCCAGGGAGAGGTGGGCAAGGGTATGCAGGTTGTTAGTCTCCTTTTCTGTGTGAGGGGATGGAGACCTGTACTTCATTTTGAAGTTTCATGCGACATCACAAATCAGGTCTTCTAGCAAAGAGGGGAAGTAAATGCCAAATATGCTAAAGTGAGTAACTACCCATAGTGAATAAAATCCTTTAATGTGAGCACAGTGTAGGTAATGCAGTATTTGTTTACCGCAAAGAAACTGTAAAGAGCACAGCATTGATTTCTTGGTTTTTATTTTTCAGGTCAGTTTCGTGGGGCTTGGTCTGTTGGGAGGATTTTCTGAGAAGCATCTGACGAGCTGATAGCTGGATAGCTTCAGCACTGAACCCCCGACCCGAGTGAGGTTTGCCACTCGCAGTATTCCTGGAATGACACAGGGGCTCTGGCTGGAGTCAGTCCAGGACATTAGATGAAACTGCTTTTGTGGCACTTCTGCTTTTGATGACTAGAGGACAGACTTCCCGCTGTAACTCTCTGCAGCATTTGGCTCTATTGACCATGAACCCCTGCTGGCCCCTGCTGAGAAGGTGGGTTGCAGTCTGGTGGGAATGATTTGGTAGGACATACCCAGTTAGTAGAGATGTAAACATACAGCCCTACTGCTAATGTAGGTTGGTTGTGGTGCTGTCTCAAAGGACCTACGCTTTTCTCTTTTCTGCTGACCCAGTTGAGCACAAAGTCATCAGGGCATGGGAGACATTGCTGCAGTCCAGAACACTTCAAGACCTCAAACTGGTTGTGCCATCCCCTCCTGTCACGTTTTAAGAGAACACATAGTCAAGTTCAAAGTCTCAGTCCTTGAAAGGCTTAGTAGCCTGGATCAAAGTATCTAAAAAAGTGACCTTTTCAGCACCATCTGAATTATATGAGAGTTTTGCCGTTTTCCACCGCAGCAAAAAGTAAGATGAGGAAGATGTGGCTCTCTGATATCCTCCTCCAGTTGTAAGCATTGGTCAGTGCCTCTCTGAAGTGGGGGAAAAAAACCTCGTCATCTGGGACGGTTAGTACTAGCCTTACAGAGATGCCCAGTGTCTGCAGATTGCCTTGTACTTGACACATGCAGGGAATGTTCACTGCCTCGGGAACATATGTCCCCCCTGAGTAGAGCAAGGTAGCACAGTGTTTCACCAACAGCATTGGGACTGGCCTTCAGCGGTTTCTGCCTTCCCCTCCCACACATTGGCCTCAAAGCGATGGCAGGACAGTGTGGTTATCAGTACAGTGTATAGTCTCTCTCCCCGAGTCTTTTTCTGCACACACACATCCCCTGCATACATAATGCTTATCTTTAATTTTGTGTATGTTTAAGCCATACATTTTCTAAAGAGGGTTAAAAATGTCAAGTGAATTCAGAATAAAGAGGTGAAAAGAAGCATTCTGAGATACTCACAGGACTGGTAGTACTAACAAGAGAGACAATTCCTGGCTTTCTTTGGTACTAAAGTTAATTGCAGGCACCTAGGCTTTAAAGACCTTGTGTTATTGATGGGGGTGTGTTAGCAACAGGAGGGATTGACTCTAACATTAAACTGAAACTTAGCACGTACAGTAGGTTGTCAAGAGAAAGAAATAAGAACAAAGGAGACTGTTATTATCTTTTACTATTATCTTTTAATTCCCCCCCATTTTCCTACTGCATGCTCTCTCTCTCTCAGCCCTCTCTTTCAATAATTACAATAATCAACTTACAATGATAACAGAAATAATCTCCTGCAAGATAGCTAAACAAACCACATGTTATCTGTACTGAACTGTGCTCACTTACAGTAGGTATATCACTTATGGAAAAGCCAATAAAATTTTAATTAAAAAAGCATGTAGGTTGTCAGTTAAGATGCAAAAAGGGTGTGCAAGCACATGCAAAGAGGTCCGTAAATTGCTTGGTATTTGATAGAACAGGTAGGAGGGCAAACCCACCCCAAACAAAACAAAACCAAAGTAGAGCCTCCAGGTTTGAGGAGCTCTATTTATGTTGCTCTATACAGAGCACTAATTGCCTGGGAATTCAAAAGCAGGGGGAGGGGAGAATCCTCCCTTGAGCAACAATCACATCCACCCACCTCCACCAGCACTGGGAGCAAGCGCACAAAAGTTAATTAAAGATTTTGCATCTCCCCGCCGCAGTGCTGGATTGATAGCTCTGGATCCCAAGATAAACTAAAGCTCTCCCACACTGTTTCTCTAGTACGCCTTCAACCTTGCCCTGAGGCACCACCCCTAGGGATTAGATGTTTGGTTTCCCTGGTGCATTCAGGGCTTGGCCTCTTTAGTAGGACTACAAACTAGAGAAGTGACAAATGCCAACCGATAGGCAGGTGCCTGTCTCATAGGAGCAGGGCTGTAGGTAATTACCTGGTTATGAGTCACAGTGGCTTGAGAGGACTCCAGGTTCTCTGTGCTAGTTGTTTGTTCTAAGCATAGAAAGGGCGTATCACGTAAAGGCTACGTGGCATAGAAACGACAAAAAGAAAGAATTTCAGCACTGGGATTGTGAATATGAAACAGTTTTTCAGTTGACCAAATCAGAGGGTTTGCTGGAGCCAATTGCAATATGAAGAAAGTCCTCGACATCACTCAGTGCCTTGAGTTTGCCTTGCTCCCCGTAGTCTTTCTCTCTCGTGATTGTGGTGTGAATCCTGGCATGGTCTGCTCATGGCCTTTGCACTCCTGTGTCAGGCCAAGAGAAGTGCCTTCAGCTGTGACTTTGAAGACAGACGTGCACACCCTTCACCCAGACTTTTCTCCAAGCTTTGTTGCTGCAGGGCACCACTGTGAGGAAATTTCAGCAGTGATGGGATGATCAGCACAGATCAAGGGTTGTGCGTTGCACCGTTCTCCCTTGATGAGTGAGCAACCGGACCCCTGGGATTATAGTCTAGTGCAGAGAATACCTTTTGGATAACAGCACGATAAATTCCTCTGTGGTGTGAGGACATCCTGAGACAGCATCTGAAATTCCTTCCTCTTGGTTGAACCTTCAGCTTCAGCTGTAATGGGTAGATATCCCCTGTGCAGGCTGCCCAAGAGACCACTTTCACATGGAAAGAAGCAAGGCCATGAGGTGGAAGGACCGAATTCCTCAGTGAGCATGTTGCTGTGGCGTACCTGCTATCATAGGACACTGAGTTTTGAGGCTGTTATAAATAGATAATGCTTACATATTGCCCTTTATATTTACAGTCATCTACAGGCTGTACCTAATTACAGATCCATAACAGCCTTGCGAGGCAGGGCAGTTAGCATCAGCCTCCTTGTAGACAAGAAATGGAGGCAAGAGTATTAAAATGCACGACCAGGGTTAGAGATGTGGGGTCAGTGAGAAAGCCAAGGTTAAAACATCAGACTTGCATATTCCCAGTCCTGTGCTTAATATGTGTCTCAGCCCAAGAAATTGATGCTAATGACGTACTAACCCCTTTCATCTGAAGATCTCAAAATGTTTTATGTCCTGACTTGCTTTCTCTATGCAGGTCTGTCATAGGCTGATGGTCATTCAGAGGGGAGAAGTGCAGGCTGCTCTGTGCAGTATGTGTGTCTGTACTGCCTTCAGCTCCCCACGGGGAGGAGGTGGATAGAGTTAGTCACCGCTCTCACCGGGGAAGGAGCTGGCTGATTGTGCTAAAGGAAGAGCAGGCGCCATCGAGGGAAGGTGTAGGAAGAAGGCTGAGTATGGGTTGAGAGGGTTTACTGCAACAGCGGTTCGTGTGACAGGGTAGGATTGCATCTAGGTTAAGGGATATCAGGAAGCAAAGGGGTGTCTGGAGAGAGTGCAATGGGACCCATGGAGGGAGAGGACAGCAGAAAACGAGGCAGATAGGACCTCTCTGGGGACAACTGAACACGGAAGCTGACCAAGGGGAAAAAAACAGCTCTTCCTTGCTATTTCCTTCAGAAAGAACATTTTTGCACAGCTCTGCATCGGGTGCTGAAGGAAAGGTGGCTGCTGGCCCTGGCCGGGCAGGCTGAGGCCACCCCAGGGTACTGCAGACCAACCCAGAAGGGGTCTGTGGGCCGGTGGGCAGCATGGCATGGTGGCAGGTGGCTGAGGGGCTTGGGCTGAGCGCCCCAGCACCGGGGTGAGTGAGGGTCCTAGGGGACCTGCCAGAAGCAAAGTGTTTTTAACTTTCTTAAATCTCTTAGTTTGAGACTTGAATAACCCGGAGGAGCTAAACCCTTGCAGAGACTGAGGGAGAGGGTTAAAAATGACACATGAACTCTAACTACTGTGGCTCCCCAGAGCCTGGAGGGAAAACTGAGGCATTGTGACTAGTACCCTAATGAGCCACAAACATGGGCCAGAGGGACTTTTTCTCATTAGTGCTTTCTCCAATGATGAAACGTGGCATCCTCTGGCACCCAGAAAGTCATGGCCATTAGCCACGAGTAGACAATTGTAAACCACTCAGAACAGTCTCCTGAAATGAAAGCACAGAGGCATTTAGGAGGCTGAAGCAACTCCTGACTGGGAAAGCAGGGAGGAGCAAGGCGCCACCAGCTGCCTCTGTGAACTGCCACGGGCTTGATCCCGAGTCCCAGGCATGAGGTCTGGCTTTGTCCCTTCTCAGGGAATCCTTGGCGTCCTGCTGTGACCTTCATGTGAAGCTCTTGCCTGGGGTCCTTGTGTGAAGTGGGGACAGTTCCCCCTGCAGCTGCCAGTGACTGGCAGATCTGGCTTTTTTTTTTTTTGTCTCCTGTTTTGATTACGGAGTGGCTCTGTTATTCTAGCAAGTCTGAAATTAGATACAGGTGCAAATTAACAAAGTCACAAGTGCATTACATTTGGCAATTTTTCTGTCAAGAGTCATGCTGATGGGTTGCAGAGAATAGTGAGAGCATCCGAGAGCCGACTGGCTGGTCCAGGTGTCCCCGGCTGGGGAGTGTGCCTCCCTGGCAGTGGCACAAGGCAGCACAGTCTGTTTTCACATCACCTGCTGCGAAGTCACCCCCTTCCTGTTATTTTTCTACCTCTGTTTTTTGTCTGCCATTCCTCATGGCTGGCCGCAACTGCCTTTTAGTACTCACTCCCCTGATTGCAGAGAGGTAGTTGTCATGGTTATGTCGTGGTCCTGGGATTTTGCAAAGGCAGTGGAGCAAGAGCCTGGATCCTCCTCCTCCTCTCGTGGTATAGGCCCTGTGTTTTTTCCAGCTGACGGGAGAAGGGCTGTTAGCTGTCAGTCCGCCCAGCTGTGACAGGTAGGTGAGGGAATCCAGCTCCATCTGCCACCAAGCAGGTATGCACGTATCTTCTGCCCTTCTTCAACCCAACCGCTGCCTCTCTCTGCAACTTGCAAGAGAGCAGTGGTTGTGGGGGCAGCTTCCAGCAGTCAAGGTAATCCAATCAGTTGAGCTGTCATAACGCAACCATCAGATGTCTTGTCTGTCTTCCCCGTCTCTAAGGAGGTGTGAGCATCTTGTGTAGAGCACGGTATAAATAGCTTAAGTGAGGTGGGTGGCATAGGACAATAAAACAGCGGGAGAACATGTGAAAGTGTTATTCTGCTGTGGCTGCTCACAGCTGCGTAGTGTTCCTTTTGTAGAGGGGCCATTTCTGGCTCCCCGTGACAACTCGCTCGTCACTTCAATTCTGATGATACTGAGATTCAAGTGCAGGAACTGTGGCGCCAGCTGCCGTCCATGCAAACTTTCTGCCCTGATGTGCGCTAATTGGCCCAAGAGACATTATGAGGTGCCTGAGCTGGGGAGCTGAGCTCCTTCCTTGAACTCCTCAGATGAAGCTGTGCACGCATCTGTCAAATCAAGGTTGCAGTATGCTGGCAGGGCAGTGTGTGGATAAAGCTTGTCCTGCTGCTGTCTCACAGATAAGCAGAGGGCTTCATTCACCAAGCAGTTAATCTGGAGTGCTTTCACCAGCACTAAATCCATATTATTTATTTAAAGATTAAATTAATGGTTCTATGCAAATTTGCAAATTAGCTAATGACATAATTGCATCAAATGATAAGTATGGTGCTGCACAAAGCTGGGCAGGGAGACCATTTCAGGCTTGGGTTTCCTCTTGCAGTGGCATTCAGACAGCTCCTCGCCCAGGTGGAGCCGGGCTCTTTGCCTTTGCTAGGTTGTGCACGTGGCTGAGACAGGGCTTTGCCCTCCCTTTCCCTCACCTGAGTGCTGCTGCATTACAAGCAATATTGCTCATAGCCATGCAGGGCATGCTGGAGACCCCTTCCCCGTTTGGCTCCTTATTTTGAGATAAGGGAAAATTGCTAACAATTGGTCACTTTTTCCTCAAAAATCACATGCTCTGTAATTGCAAAAATAGGTCAGCAGTTGCAGCCCTGATTTCAGCAACGTTTTCTTGGAAGTGTCAAAGGTAAGCACATGCTTTTAGAGCACAGCCACTGTGAATTGCTCATATTGTTTCATCCTGGAGTGACATCTTTCCTTTCCAACCCATGTAGTGAGAGCTGCCTTCCAGGAACGCAGGATGCGACCATCCAAACAGCTGCTCTGGGTGAGACCCAAGAGCCACTTCACTCAAGATCCAGTATCTGGCAGCAGCTGTTGCCTGGAGAAGAGCGTCAGAAATAAGCCGTTAGGTGATGATACTTCCTTGGTGTGCTCTTCTCGGCTGCCTGTGGTCTGCAGCTACAGGACCTCCTGAGCCAGAGGTGGCACTGAGGGACAGTGACAAACTGGCTGTCATGCACATGCTGTGCTATGCTCCATTTGTCTTCTGAAATAGCTTTATTTTCTCCCTTCGCCCTTCCTGAAACCTTCCTTACCCCAGCAGATGTTAGTGAGTTTATGGAGTATTCCTGCTTCTTTTTGCTTGGAGTCGAATCTCTCTATAAAATATTTTAATTGTAGCAGATGTGGGATATGGAAACCTTTTGAGAATTAGATGACAACAGTATAGGCAGTAGCCAGGCACTGTTAACACTGGGATCAACCCATAACTCCCTGATACAAAAAGGAATTATAATTGTCATGTATAATTTAGAAATGAGAACAGTTAACAATCATCTTTCAGGGACAGAAGGGGTGTGACTGATAGTCCCAGGAAAGCACGAGAAGTTTGGAGTCAATCAATCACAGAAGTTGATTAGTCCTTCACGGTTTCACGTGAATGCCCTGGTTGGTGCTCAGCTCTACTGAGTGGTACAACTGTGGAGGTTTCTCACCTCGCCCCCACCTTTGCTTGGAAAAGTGGTTGCGTATGTCAGGATGAAGGGGAAAAGGGGCAAGTGATAGAGAGAAACTGGTAAAACTGTGGAGTAAGGAAATAATAGCTTCAACCCTCTTTTGCATGGGGGCACGCTAGACCTGTTAATGCCTCCAAGGCCAGTCCTTCTCCCACCTGCAGTTCTGCTTTCTACAGAGAAAGCAGCCTTCCCCAATCCCTTGGCTCCTGTTTCTTAACACAAGAACACCTCCGAGCAAACGAACCTTATTCTCTGGCCAATGTCCTGGTTCCTGTCTTCAAAGCCGCAGAGTTTCTAATCTGTTTTCATTTCTGTCACTGGTTCTGCTGTGGCTCCTGGCTAATCACAGAAACTGTTTTGTAACCTTGTCAGCTCTGTCCATGCTGATAGCGTTGCAGCCCTCACTTACTCGTAGCCACTCCTCTAATGCCAAAGTCTGTTTGAGCCCTGGTCTCCAAAACGAAAAGGTTAATCCACCAAAGCCTCCAGCACTCACATCACCTCTTGAGAAACACGTTTTCTGGCCGTTCTCCACTCTACTATCACAGTGCTGGGAAGAATGTAGAGAGATACCCTTTTTAAGATAATGACATTAAACCTTAGGTCTAAATTCACTTTACATGACGCAGATTTTGTTACCGCTCCGGCAGAATTTTCCTATTGATTTCTCTGGATCCTCTCAAGGCATCCTCACTTATTTGGCTTACAAAAAGATTTCAGAACGGGGAAGAGTGGAAAGCTTTCTTGACCTTTCTGACCAGTGCTCTCCTCTGAACGTGCTCTCTCTAGGTAACTAGTCACTAGGACAAACTTATCTGGATAAAAGGTCACTGAAATTCTGTACACCACTTATACCATTCTAAATGATTGGTTTTTACTTGGGGAAATCATCTGCTGCAGCAGGAGGTTGAAGGTTGGCTCACTGGCCTTTGTTGCAAATTGACAGTCTCAATGGCCTTGTTTCCAAGAAAGGGTGTCTTGGAGCTAAGGTGAATGGGTTATAATGCTATGACACATCAATTACACAAATTTTTAAACTATCTCTTATTCTAGAGAGATAAACATTAACTACCTATCTAGTAGTTAGTAGTTAGATAGGTACCTTTTTGTGAGAATGGTCTCACAATTTTAATACAGCACTGATTAAATAAAACTGTTCCTTGGATGGAGGCCAATAACAAACTGGGCGTGTGTATAGAAGAATATTAAAATACCCAAACCGCACCTGTCAAAGATTCTTATAGCACAGCATCTTTTCTCTGTCAGGAGCCCAAAATTGGACCTTCCAGGAAGAATATAAGATCAGTGCAAGCAGCTAGTGATACTTCACCACATCTTCTCCAGTCTCCAACCTACTGCGGCTCAACCTTTCTAGTGCCGGCTGTGGTTTCTATATATATGGTAGTGTTGGCAAACTGCCATGAATAGTGCTGTCATTTCAAAAAGAGCCCTAAGACATTTCATAAGGAACTTCATTACTCTTTTGGGGACCCTTTGACCCCCTCCTCAACTGTCCAGAGTGTCTCGTTGACCTCAGTGGTAGAGAACACGATTTATCTTCCGTAAGCAGATGAAGGGCAGAGAAGACAGCGCTGGGATTTGAACCTGCTGCTGTGGGTAGTGTTGATGTTAGGCTGAGTAGGTCAGCTCCTTGACAGAGAATTAAAAAAGGCGTCCTGGAAATTAGCTATTCATCTTCTCTGTTAAGAGAGTCGTGTTCGTCTATGCAATGCAAGGAGATCTGGCAGAATCTTTAGAGGTCACATACAAAGTAAAGCTAGAATTGACTTTTTCCCTTTCCAAAGGTGTTACAGGACAGAAACCAGAGGTCTGGAGGGGATAAAAGCACTGAGTGTATTAAACCTGTCCTCTGAAGAGAAAAACCCAGCAAGTGCTCTTCTTAGACATATCCTGCCTTTCTGTTCTCTTGCTTTTGGGAATATAGTGTGAGCATCAAATGGATTAAGGGAATGACCCACTATCCTGCAAAGCTGAATATCTGTGCATATGGGACCAAAAGCATTTTGAGAATACGCATTTTCCTTTGAAATATGGATATGCCCCAGAGTACTGGGCCACAGGTCTGTTCTGGTACAGCAATTTCTGTGTTTCCTTTCCTGCTGTTTGCCCATGGTCATGTCCTTCTGGATCTTCACACAGACCAAAGCAAGCTGCCTTTAAAGTCTCTGTAGTTAGTAGTTCCCCCCAGCATCACAAATTTAACTCTATACATAAGGAATGCAGTTTGCCTCTTCAAGGAGGATAAAGCTGCTGCATCCTTAATCTCACGTTGCACAGATGTCCATATCAAAATAAAGACACGTTTCCCTGTTTCTTCTCTTTCAACTTGTAGCTCAAGGGTCCAGCAACAAGGTTAGATCTTGGGGAACTTTAAAAGTTTCCCTTGAGAGCACCCTTGGATTTACAAACTCCAGGATCCACATAGTGGTTGTTTAATTTTGAAAGTGTTAACTGAAATTTACTACAAATGCAATTTTATGCCAACACATTTTTTTTGTTGTTGTTGTTACTAAGGCAGCTATTCCATAGTTACTATTTTGGTTCCCATGACGACTGCATTGCTACCCAAGTTGGAGATGATAAAATTGCTATGTTGACAGATTCTGATTGACTGTTGATACCGGTTGGCAGAAGAAAGGAAGCTTTTCCAATAGGTTAATACATATATTTTTCAGGAAGAAAACAAAAAGGCACAAATTAATTTTTGGTAGAGTTAAATTTTACTAGCAGCAGAAATTAAAGTTCATATTAAAAGAACCAGCAGCTCAGAGGCTGCTGGAGAGTGAGGGAGGGAGAGAGGGAGGAAGAAAAAAAAAGGAAGAGATGATGTCTGAATTTCCAGGGGCCTCTACATCTTGTTGCCTCTTTCCCACTTTAGAGAAAGGGTGGTTGTCAGCAGTCAGGGCATTACCTTTCTGAAGCAGCTACCTGGCCCAGCTTCCTGGGGTAGCTGGTGGAGGAATGAGTTGAGCTGAATAGTGCAGGAAACCCCAGCGCTTTGGGGGATGATTTACTACCAGCTTACTGAGACTCTGTTGAATACTGGGCTTTTGTACACTAGGGAGTCATAGCCAGAATATCAGAGGGATCTGAATATTGGCTGTTAGCAGGAGCAGCGGCTGGAGCTAGAGACCGTGGAAATATCAAGAGAAGGGAAATGAGTCTTGGATGGGAAGCTGGAGAGAAGCTGCAGCAGGACAGTGACACTTGCCATGTGTCCTTTTGCTTTTTGGCCACACTGCCTCTATGGCCAGATTGGTCCTCACTGCACTGGTCTCTTGAAGCGATGCAGACACTGTACAAGTGTGTTGAGGGAGTCTTTTGTGTCTGGCGGCCATGGTGAAGAAACCCTGGCAATTTTTTGATGCACACAATTGTTCTGGGAGCCCTGAGAAGGTTTTCAGCTACAGTCCCCAGTTACCTAGGGACAGTCCTACAGTGGAGACTGCTCCCTGGCATTTTCCAAAAAGCTCTCCAGGCACAATTTTGTCACAGAGCTTAGACATTGCATGTGACTCAAATTACTGTTCAGTAATATGGAGATTGCCTGAGTTGTGGCATTTTCATCTTTTTCCCCGCCCTCAAGTGTGATTATGGAAATGTACTTTCAACGTAAGGGTTGCCAAACGGATGGGATTTGATGTCCAAACTGAGCCAGAAGAAAGGAGGCAAAGTGTGCTCTGTGAGATGTGACTTGCACAGGGAACTTGTCCCCCACTTAATGCTTAAAAATACCTGGTGATCACCAGGATGAGGGCCATTCACCTACAGTGCTTGTCTCTGAGCTGTGGTGCACCCAGTGCACTAGCAAACATTTGGGCTATTAAAGAGCCCAGGTACTCACAGCAACAACAGTGATGGAGCTGGTGACAAGGACAGTACCATCATATTAACAGTGAAATGGGAGAGGATGGAAGAATGGTGAGGAGAAAGGGAAGGGAAGGTGGAAAAGGTTGTTGTCTGCCTGAAGAACAACTTTGCATGAGTACAGTGCTTGGTGCAGCCAAATTTTTGGTTCTTGCCTGGCGGTCCTGGGTGCTGCAACATTAAAAAAGAGATGGGTAAAGGGTGGTGTCAGTGGCTATTCCTCATTTCCCTGGTGTGATAACACTGGCTACTGCTGGCCTGTCACTCACAAAACTTGCCCAGTGTTGATCCCAGTACCTACCAGCTTTTGTCAGAGTTTGGAAATGACCATGTTCCAACGTGCTTGGCCTCCTTGTTCATTACAAGGGAGAGTTTTGATTATTGTTCTATTTTCTTTTTTTGGTAAATGCTACAGTGCTTTACTGCCTGCCGCTTCCAATCTCCTCCTAACCTCCCTGCAATCTCCTTGGCAGTGACTGTAATTTACTGTGAATTAACCTAGTCACCAGGGAGCTCCTAATGGCCGTTCTACAGGTTCACAGATTATCTTAAGCAACTGATATTTAGTGCAGAAAGAAGGAAAACTTCTAAAAGATTTAGTAAACGTCATGAAAAGTCTATTACAGAGCTTGGGGTTTTTTAATTTTTCTTTGTTCCCCCTCCTCCCCTCCCCCCTGCCCCCCAGTGCTGTTTGGTTTTCCCCGCTCAAGGTGGAGGCCAGCCTAGGCACATACTGAATCCTTGTGGGGAAAGGAGCATGGAGAGAAAATGAAGGGAAGGGAATGCACTAGAGTGGAGGAAAGATGCCAGTTCCTCTCTTGCAGAGCGTGGCAGCAGAAAGAGGAGGTATATGCTGCCTGCTGAGGCTCCCCCTGCACAAAGATGCCTTGTTGTTCTTTATCTCACTCATGTTACTTAACAGCAGACCTGGTTTGTACAAACCCAGATTAGAGCAGATAAGAAAATGAAGCTCTGAATTATTTAGCGGGGGAGGGAGGAAGTGACTGGGGTTACTGGATAAAGCTATGGCCTCCAATGGAGCTGCCTGTCCCTTGGGTTTTATATCTAAATCTATTTGCTCTGCTTAAGCCTGTTGTGGAAGAATTAAGATGATTTATTTTATTTACAAAGAGGCCCCTTTCATAGCAGCTGCAGAAAATGGGAGTAAAAAGGACTTCATGAGATCTGCTGGTCCATCCTCCTAACCCAGCAGGGTTAGTTAGGTCTGAGTGTGTCTGCAGACACATACCCACATCAGAAACTCCCCAGGCAAGTGAGCTGTGCCAACATGTCTCTCTGGTGTTTCCCCTTCTGCGGCTCATGGCCTTCAGCCCCCTGTCAAAGCCTCCTTTCCTGTTGGACCTCTCATGCCTCCCAAACCCAGTTTTTGGAGCTGCTGTACTTCTGGGAAAACACTTGCTGCTCATCCCTTGTTTTAATTATGTTGGAGACTACTTGTTTGGTACATCTCAGAGTTGGGTTTGGCAGGGCATCAGGAAAGATGGGGGTTTGGACACCAATTGCCCAAGAAGAGCCTCTTGCATCACTTCTTGTATGTCTCTGCTGGTACTTCAGAAAGAGAGGCGGTGATGCGGAATAGACTGGGGCTTTCTCCTCTTTGCTTGGCAGCTCTTTGCTCCCCTCCCAGTCAGTGTGGGATAATTACTGTTGTGGTGCTGAACCAGAGAGCTCTCTGCAATAGCTAATTACCAGCACTGCTCCTTTCTCTGAGGGCTGCTGCTCTATGTGTCTTTCCAAAGAGTAAGCACGACTTCTTCCATGTGCACACTAGTTAGGCAACACAGTGACTGTAGGTGTCCTGATCTCCTAGAGAAGCCTTTCCTCTTCCTAGGACTGGGAACATAATCTAAAAGCCCCATAAGGCCACAGCAGACAAAGCTTTCAACTTGCTGTTATTTTATGTGGGGCAGCTTGGATTGCCTGGCTTACTTTTACTATAACTAGACCCATCTAGGGAGGAACAGAAATCCAGAGACAAGAGAGACCTGCTGCTCTGCTTGCTGACAGGGTGTAATTACATCATAAGTTTCCTTTGCTCACAAAGCTGACTTAAGGAATTCCTGCTCTCGTACCACATTTTGCAGCCCTCTCAGCTGTCCTGATACCAGTGATTGTAGGGCTATGCTATGCATTGATACGAAGATCGAGGTTAGCTTCTCTGGCCCTTTTCTGGAAGGATTATTTTAACCTGTGTCTTTTTGTTTGTTGCTGAACACACCAAGTACCCTTTCAACACCAAGGGAATCGATTCTGCTCCTGCTAGGATGAAAGGGTGTTCAGTGCTTGATGCTTCTTCAGACAGTCAATGCTGGGCTGGCACCCCTGTTTAGAAATACTGCACCAGGGGCAGAAGGAGAGAATCCTGATGCCCAACCTTCAGCTGTGGTTTCCCCTGCTTGTGCACAAAGCTCATTGCCCATCTTGGGCTATGACCTTCTCTGATCTCCCCAGCTGCAGAACGACTGACCTAGCAGAGACCTGGTGAAGAAACCTGCCTATGGAAATTTGAGGAGTTTTGGCAAGCAACCATAGTGCTCATGTAATTTAGGATGTACCCTTAGGAGCATGATTAAACATTACCCGAGTTCATTGCCTTCGATGCTCTTTGATGCTCTCAATGCTGCCTTCAAAGAGAAGAATCAGTTCCACCTTCCTGGTATGCGATGCTGTCTTACACCTCTGTGACTGCTTCACTCCAGGAGCAGCCGCCCTTCCCTTTTCAGCACAGTGACCGATTCCTCTACCCAGTTTTGTTGAAGTCCCTTTAGGATCGGAGACAGTAACAATGTCTGAAACTCTTGTTATTACAGAGGCAGCCCCCAGCAAAGCCTGATATTCCTCACACTCCCTCCAGTCCTAAGTTTACTGAACAGCCTCCAAACTCCTGCGCGAAGAAACTGTGCTTTCAGCACCATCATCCATCTCCTTTTTGACATTGGAAGTCAGGCCAGGGCTTAATGGGTTGAAACACAACTCCTACACTCCAGCATCAGCTCTTTAGGGCCTGTTAGAGCCCTCAATCCACACATTGGAAAAGCATTGGCTTTCACTGCTTTTTTTCTTCCTCATCAGACACAAATTAATGACCTTCAAGCAGTGCAATGATACCTCCCTGAGCCCTCTACTGAGCTGAGCCACTTTGCTCTCAGGTGCAGAGCGCATCGGATACAAACATTTTCGAGGTTTCTGGGGTGTATCGTGTTTGCCAGGAACCAGGCTCCGAGCTCTCCCTCTGCACGCCGGCTTAATTACCCCATTGATTAATAGTACAACTTGTGGTCCTCTCGTTCCTTGCAAATAGGAGCTCGAGCCCCTGCCATTTAAAGGGGGTGTGGGGTACGCAAAAAGCTGAAATGTCAGCACATCACAGTGGCCATTAATCATAAAGCTGATATAAAAAAAAAATAAGGAAACAAGAAAAAGGAATTATCAGAAATATCAAGGAGCCAATTTAATTGAGGCAAATACATGCATGGCGGCTGCTTTTTAACTTTACCCACGTCTCAATTAGGCAGGGTTGGAGTTCTCTTTGTTTCTGCTTTTGAAAAGTCTAAAACTCTGCAGGTTTGATCAATGGCGAGGGACAGAGAGGAAATGAGCAGGAGACGAAAGGGCCGAGTTTCCCTAGAAGCTGTCATGGTAATTTATGGCTCTGGCTGATAAAACTTTTAACTAGTCAAATATGAGCAAGGAAATAGTGAAAGCAAATTGAGCCTTGGAAGAACGATCCGAACCAGAGAAGTCTGCTGGGAAGCATAACCTGGCGTGAACAGCTCCTTGCCTGGGAGCTTGGAAAGAGTCACTCTTGACTCCTGCTCATCCGTTGACTTGCTACAGACAGGTCTTGCTCTGGAAGAAACAAGTGCTGTGATTTTAATTTTTTCTCAGGTCTGCTTCTGGTGACAGCAATCTCTACTCAGGATATGTTGGCCAAGGTGGCTGGAGGAAGTTGTAGGAAGAAGACAAGCACACAGCATCACTCATGGCTCTGCTTCTGGCCTGTCCTACAAAGTTAGTAGCACCAATCTGTGTCAGTATCCCACTATGGGAAACAGCTGCTCTGGGAAATGCTGTGGTATTTTGGTGTGTCTGCGTTTGTGGGGAACAGCCACCCACTGCCCTTTGAATCCATGCTAAACAAAAGAGTTTTGTTTAGAAGACCTGGAGGAACTGTACAGCTAGTGTTATCTTTAATCCTTGACAAATGACATGGCTTTTCTCCCTAGGACAAAGGGCACCAGCATCCTGAAACCATTCTAACCCATTGACTTAATTTAGCTGTTTTCACATTTTCTGGCTGGAAAATGTGCAGTGCTCCACTAGCTTCTGGACTATGTCTGACCCCTCTCTTTGAAGAAAAATGTGTGATGATATGGAGCAATGAATGTTTGCAGAACGAGAAGACCACCAGTTGGACATGAGAAAGCTGTTTTCTGTAGGGGGAGCCTGAAGCCAACTGTCAATTTATTTTAGAGCAGAAATCCATGAGAGGAGACAGTTGATGGGGTCTCCTGGTCTGTTACCCAGGCCATTGAAATTCACATGGTCCTGTCTTTCACCTCAAACGCTGTGCCACCCAGTGACAATAACTCTGTGGTGAGTGGATATTATTGTGAAGCATTGGCCAGTGTGTTTGCACTTTGCATATCTCTTTAATGCACCAGAGACCTCATACAGAGCCTCCTTTCTAGCAGGAGACTGCCTCCTACAAACTTCATGTCCTTTCAGCCTTGCTAGGTTGGGAAACTCCCTTCTTGCCTCCTTCCTCTTTCAACATCCCAAAAACCCTTACCTGACTTTTTCCACGATGCTCTAAGGGAGAGGCAATCAGGTGAAAGCTGGTTCCCCTTTGCCCACCTACTGGATTTCTCAGCAGTTTCAGAGTCCCATAGAGAATTAGATGGGCAGGAGATACCACAGTCAGAGCAAAGGCACAAGGGTCAGAGAGGTTGTCCCTCCTCCAGTCCTCAAAGCACCTCTAGGGGGACCTTGGCACATGCCAGCATTCAGCCACTGGCCTGCTGCAGGTACCAGGGTTTCACCCAGCACAGTTTCTTCAAGCCAGAAAGTTTCTCTGGAGCTTACTGTGGGTCCAAGAGATGGGGCACTGCTGTCCTTTCGCTGCACCACTTTCTTTGGAGGATAATGCATAGAGCCATACAGAAGCCTTTGTGGATCTTGGTCATAAAAACAAAATGCCTTCTAGCTGTGCTGGTCCATCTGTGAGCAGTGAGAGGAGAGGCTGAATAGACACCCTGAAAGAAAAAGATGTTTTTTCTGGAGGCTGGCAGTTGTTAGGGAAACCTGTTGCTGAGCAGTTGCTGCTCTCTGAATCTTGGCAGCTGTGCTGCCTCCTCCTCTTCCAAGCCCAGGAGTCCCAACTATCACTTTGCACCCGGAGGTGTAGTGGAGGAATTCAGAGGGGAGTGCTGCCCATGGCCGTGACTACCTCCACGTAATACACCAAAACTACAGTTATCTTCCCAGTTTTAACAGGGGAGGTGATCAGCCTTGCTGCCCGCAGCATTTGTCGGGGATTAAATAAGTAAAACTATACTGTTGCTCACAGTCCTGTTCATTTTCCAGCAGGTTCTCTTTTCAGTTGGAAAAACACTGGCCTCTCTCCCCAAATTATCCAACGTTTGAACCGATATTTGATCCAATGCAGTTAATACATAAATCCTAGCATGACTGGTAGCTACAGATGGGTGAACCAAGAAATTGCTTGACATATTTGCTTACGCTGCGTATGAAACTTGTTATCTTGTACAGGATGGCTAACTCTAAATTATCAGTAATCCACTGGATCTTGGTGGTACTTGAAACAATTTTGAAAAGATTTCCCAAAACTCAGGGATATCCATGTGTATATACATACAGATCTATACACATACATATATACGGTGTCACTGTAGGGGTTACCTGCATGGTGCCTATTTCTCTCGCAGGCCTAGTCCCACATTAATTCACCCATGTGTGACCTCTTTGAGCATTCACATCCCTGAGAGCTATCCACAGCCACGAGCTGGTAGAGGGTTATTTCTCAAACACACTTTTCAAGGTCACGTTTTCCTCCCTGCCCTCCTACTTCCCTTCCTCCTTGACCGTGCCATTTGTCCTTCTCTCCCCCTTGCCAGGTACCTTGGTCAAAGCCTTGGAGGGGATAGCAGTGTTCTGTGCTGTAGAGGAACATTTTGGACCCAATTCTCATTTACACTACAACAGATTTTACAGCACTTTGGCAGTGGAAAGAAACCATGAGATGAATATAGATCACTCCAATTTAAAGGTCCTTTATATTATATAAGGGAACACCATGAAAATGGAAATTGGGTCCCCTATTTTTAAAGCCTGTCAGCAGGTGTCTATAAAGCTAGGAAAGATACTTTTATTGCCTGGGCAATAAGAAATTACGTCCTTCCCTGCGTTCATCTCGGTTTTGCTGTGGGCTGGGTAAGGAGCAAAGTGCCCCAAAAGAGACCTCTGGGTGGCACATTTCAAGGCAAGCCTGGATGCTACTGACCTGTAAGAGGATGTGGCCAGTTGGTAGGGGGATGTGACTGGGCGCTGTCTTGATGGGAAAGGCAGGCGCAGTAGTTGTGATTTGCACCCAATGTCCGTCGGTCATTTCGCATGGGCAAGGACGGGCCAGGCCAAGGGAAGAGCTGATTCACTGCTACAACTTAACACATCTTGGCTTTTCTGATTGCCCCCATCCGCACTTCCCATACCTGCTGACTGCCATGCAGCATGTGGTGCCAGCAGCTATGGCTGCCCAGGAGTGAAGCATCTCCACCGAGCATCCCTCTTGCTGGCAGTGATCCCCAGGGACTAGTGCACTGATGCTTTGCGGTGTGGTGGTGGTAGGCTGTGGAGCTGGCTCTGCTCAGGAGGACAGTCCTCCTCCATTTTGCCGTGCTTTCCTCTCTCTCTGAAACAGGATTTCTGCTGTCCTTGCTTGTTAAGTGGCCTTTGCTGGCTGTCCTCTGGATTTTATCAACCCAAGCACTGAAGTGAACCTGCCTGGCTTCAGCTGTGGGAAAACTGCGTGGCAGCAGCAGTGAGGGCTATCTGACTGCCTCATTGCTTCCTGCAGGAGCCTGAATGTCACCCATGAGTACTTATCCCCTCTCGGGGGAACGGAGAATTAGTTTGCTCTTCTCATCTTGGGTAGGTGGAACATTGGGCTTGGAGACTGGTTTCCTGCATCTCCTCAGTACTGCGTTTAGGGTAAACTGCAAGGGAAGAGGTGTCCATCCATCTCCATCCAGTACTGCTCCCAGCGGCCGGTGGGGGTCTGTGTACATGGGGCTAACTCAGGGACTGGAGGGCAATTCATGCAGCCTCATAAACAGAGAGAACTGAAAGAGGATGTGACAAGTAGACAGCGATGCAGAGGATGGGAAACTGCTAACCTGAACAAAATCAATAATCTGTTTCCTAAAGATGTGGGTGCCATCATGGGTGAGGAGCAGGAAAAGATAATTTAAACCATTCAATGACATTCAAAGTCTTCACTTAAGGGAAGGAAAAAAGTTAGTTTCTGGTACACAGAGTTCTGTGAAACCCCTCCAGCATGCAGGAAAGTGGTGAAGCAAAGCAAAGAACAGCTGGAAATGTGGTAGGAGATCAACTATGTGGCAATACTATGATATTGCTATGTGGCTTGCTTTTACCTGCAATACTGTACTCAGCCCTGGAGATCTGTTCAGAAGAGGTGTAGGAGAAGTAAAAGGAACTGGTAACCAGACAGAAAAGACATGGAAAAGAGATGTACAATACTGGATCTCTTTATCAAACAGAAGAGATAAATAGCCAAGGACATGGTAGTCAAGAGTAAAACAATAGATGGGTTAGAGAAGGTGCACTGGATGCTCCTAATTACTTTCTTTCATGGAGATGAGTCATTAAATTGAAAAAATTAGTGTAAAAAGCTTGGAAATTGTTTCTGTATAATACCTAGTTCCAGGTCTGTGGAACTCCTTGCTGTTGGAAATGAATGTCTCAAAAAAACAGAATGGGGTCAAAACAAAAAAATTAGGCATGAATACGGATAATAGAATACTCTTAATTTTGTTAGATGGACAATAAATCCCCATGCTTCATGGCAGAAGCCAGTTTCTGTGAGATGGGTGTTGGAGAAATTTGCCCCAAAGGACACATAATTTTATAAATTTATGTTGCAGAGGATTTTTCATTGTCCTCTGGAAGTCTCAGTAAGACTGTGACCGCAGCACTAGTTCAAGGTCCTTCTCATCCCTATGTTTCAAGTCAGAAGCCCAAGTGTGAGAATGTCTAGAGCCCACTTGTTAACACCACACAGTCCATTTGCCCTGTGGTGACAGATCAGGAGAACGGTGGCTTTTCCTTCCTGCCTCTGGATTTCCTCCTTCCCAGCTGGATGGGAGACTCTGCACGCACTGGCTGTGCAAGCAGAAGAAGGTGTCTCCCAGTCATGATGATGAATAGCCATAGGTACAATCACTTTGGTGATGCCAGGCTCATCCCTCTACCACTAACAAGGTAGTCACACATCACCTAGGACATGACTGGTGGGCAGCACAAAGCAGGATTTGGCTTGGGTAATGTAACATTTATTCCACAAGCTCTGAGCTTGTGCAGCCCTTGTGGGGGCTACTGTAGGGGAGTGTGGTGCCCTTTCTGTTATGCTGAGGCTGTCAAGAATCCACTCGAGCGATGTAGTCAAGTTTATTGGAAAATCAGTGGAGGAAATCAGCTCAAGGGTCGTCTTTAAAGATGGATGAACCTCATTCCCCTTCTCCCTCTTCCACTGTTGGAAATGGAAACAGGCAGCACTGGCAGCTGGGGAAAGGGTCCATTTCCCAGTGAGCCTGTCTGCTGACTCACAAGTGAGCCTGTCCTTGTGTCCTCCCCTCGGGCTCCCCATCTGTGGAGTGGAGACATTTACTTACCCATGAGCGCAGTTACCCAGGTGAAAAAAGCCGTCGAGCCACAGTGCTCATGCCTCTGATTCTGAGCAAGCAGGTAGGCGGCAGCCAGCCAGAAAAAGTGCAGAGACGGTTTGAAATGGCCCAGCCCAGTAGCCTGACTGGCTGCAGGCTGAAATCCTCGCAGCTCTGGGCTGGAGATTAGAGGAGCTGAACTGCTACAAAAACCAGCACCAGTGTTTAGCCCAGTACCTCCAAAACCTCCAGGACTTGTTCTGGGAATAGCTGCATGGGCAGACCTGCCATGTGCCCTGCAAAGCCACGGAGCGTGCAGTAGTTTGGGCTGGAGTCCACATCCACGACCAGGGTCCAAGATCCCAGCCGCCAGGGGCTTATCTCACCCCAGAGGCCAAGGCTCGCAGCAAGCAGGCATGTAGTGCACCATGCCTGGGCTGACCAGGGTTATTGTGGAGCGGTGGGTGGTTATTATTCCATCACCTGCGCAGCTCCAGCTTGGTGGCTCATTAGCAGGTAGGATATATTAGTAACTGTCAAACAATTGGAGAGCTACCTTGTTGGGTGAATGGATGAAAACACATTAACTCCTACAAAAGGGGGAGAGGCGGTGATTAGCTGGTGAGATGACAATATGAAATGTCAGAGGCACAGACAGTAAGCACAACTGTTCATTATTATATTAACAGCTTTAATTTTCTGCCTTTAAACACCAGTTCCCTGTCAGTTCAATTAGATTGTGTGTGTGTGTTTAATTTAGATCAATATACTGCTGTGTCTGGAGTTTTCCTCACACATCCTCTGCGAGGCAAGAAGCGTACCAGCCAGTGGGAGCAGCTTTTCTTATTGTCCTTGAGGTGAGAGGCAGTTTGTGGAGAGGGCATTTAGGTGATGCGTGTCCTCAAGTTAGGTGAGCGTAACTTGCGATGATTTGTGAAATTCCCACAGAGTGGGGTGGGGAAGAGGTGAAGGTACAGGAAGGTCTTGAAGAGGCAGCCAGAATAAACAGCACATTGCAATATTTTTAGCAAATTATCTTACAAACCACAGAAAATAAGGGGAGGAAGAGGGGGAAAGAGGCAGAGTGTGTCATGCCAGGAATGACTGAAGGCCTGATTCTGATCGTGACACCACGACTAGTCTGAAGTTGTTCAGATGATGTTGATGCTGCCTCGATGCCTGTAAAAATGAGGGATTTGGGCTGGATGCTCAGTGCCAGAGAACAGCGCATCTAGGAATGGGATTTCCCTGTTTTCTCCTGCACAAGCAAATAACAGCATATTGACCTGATAGGCAAGAGGAAGGGAAGCCCAAGAGAGCATAGGGTTTCCTGCACTGATTTCAACCTGGATTTGCCTGATGTCAGGGAACCTTCACCTTGCCTGGTGCCAAGTGCCTCCACCTCTCTCATGTTCATCCCTCCTGCTTTGGCAGACGAAAGGGTGCCCTTTCTGCTTACTGGGGTAGGAAGATACACAGCTTTTACCAGTATTTGAACCTTGTTGAGTGCTCATGATAGGGTGACACTGAAACAGAGACTCCTGAGAACCGTCCACCTCTTTCAGCTTTGGCCCAGCGTTTCTGTATCTGGTTGCTCTTAGCATATTTTTCTCCTGCTGAAGTCAATAGGCTAATACAGCACTACTTGAGAAGCTTTATTTTTAGTATCTAGTCACGTTCTTTTGCTTTATTGTCCTTTACAGCTTTGATCTCCACAAAATATTCCCTCATCCTGCTGATACTCCTGGATCATCATGTTTTCTCTGTGAGTTCAAATATTTTAAATTTGCATTTCATCTTCTTTGGTCCAGGCCCCTGGAAGCTCTGCTGCTCCATCCTCATCTCCTAGACAGGGAGGAAGCTCTCTGCTGTGGGGTGATTCTGGCCTCCAAGCCTTCTGTTTCTGACCCAGTCTGCCATTATCACCCTGGAGAGAGGGATAAACCTCTGTCAAGGGGCTCCTTTCCCCTCTGTCCTGATCCTATTAGAACAGTCTTCCAGACGTAAGAGGAGACTGTATCCTGCCAGCCATACATCTCCAAGAAGTCCAGTGTGAGAATTACCAAACAAGGGATCCCAGACCAGTGGAGGTGGAAGGGGGTGACCCAGTAGCCTTGCCAGGAAACATAAACAACACTGCTGCAGCACCATCCCTGGCACATAGAAAATACCCAAGGGGTGCCAGAAAGTCTTTGACTGCCATGGAGGTGTGCAGAATTGCCAGTGTTGAGGCTGGCATTTGCCCAGCAACTCCAGGCAAGTGTGGCAAAGAGTGCAAGCAGGAGCCCCAGCGCTGGAAGCTGGGCACCAAAACCTGAATGTTGGGTCTAAGATGAAAGCCCAGAGTCCCTAGAATCGTAATAGCCTTCATACATTACAGAACACAGGAACTGTCATGTTAGATTAAAGAAATGGTTCGTCTACCTCAGAGCTAGACTCCCTGGCAGTGGTCAGCAGCACAAATTCAGCCTGCAGAAATGGCCAAAACAAAGTGCTGGGCCAGGATCCAGAGCCGTGTAGTGATCTGATTTTCAGTTTCTGGATATTTGGTTGATATTCTGATGTTATATATCATCTAAAAAGCTCCTTCTCTAGGACCTATCACTCCTCCTCCTCCATTTCCCTGAGATATCAGCAATAATAAGGAAATATCAGTACCTGAAGGCTGCATCAGAAGGAAGAGCCAAGTGGCTTGTAGCACTTTCTGCCCAGGGAGTGGTGTTTGGTGCCAGCTTTTGGGAACCTGATTAATGTTAGAGCTGACTTTCCTTACTATCCAGTTTAGGGAAATTTAGATATAGGGTTTAATCTCCCACCTCTTCTTCCTGTAACACACAAATCATAGGTAAAACCCTCCCTGGATATCTAGGCATCTCTTCCACTCCTGCCTTGAAGCTTTGGCTGGACAGTAATTCCTACAGCAAGCTGCTCTCCACATTTCTTTGATTGTGGGCTCCTCCCTTCCCTTTCAAAGTTAACAAAGTACTTGAGCCTGCACGTGAGTTAACTTCTCATCCGGAGCATAACCCTTTCCGCTTTCTAGGCTGGAGCATAAACATTACAAATGAAATCTCCAATGGGTAAAGAATGAACAATCACTTTCTTAATTTTTTTTTTAAAGGCACTTTAGGGCTTTTATCAGCAAAGCATCGTGTCCATTAAGAAACAAATTAAGTCACTCTGCAGGCAAGCTAAGTGCTGTTCCCATGCCAGAATTAATACTGCCTCTTTCCACCAGGGATGTTTAAGGGTCCCTCCCCCATGCCCCGGGTTTACAGCTACTTTTAGTTCGTAGAGGGAGGATTAATCAGTGGAGCTCCTTTGCAGAGCTCCTGAAATAGAAATCACAAATCAGGGAGACTGGGAAGGAGCCTGGGAAGTGAAAAATGTGAAATTATGTTGCACTTTGTTTGCTGTCTGTGCAGGGAAGATGACTGCGGTGACTTCGAGGTGCTCCCCTGATGCGGGGGGCAGCCAGCTCCTTTGCAAGGAGCCCTGGAGACTGGGGAGAGGGAAAGGCAGGGCAGGGAGGGTGGAGGGATGGCTGCGAACTTCAGCACCCAAACAAGGAGTTGTGGGACTTGACAGGGCTGTGTTTAGGAGGAGATAGAGGCAATAGATGGAACTACCACACTGTTCTTTGCCATGAGGACTGGAGATCTTAATGCTGGTGTGAGACCACAAGCTGTAACTTCCACTTTCTTGACACGGTGCCTCAAATCAAACTCTTATAGATTCCTTCTCCTCACACCCCTAGATTCTGATTCTCAGCCTGTCCCACTAAGTGTAAGACCAGATTGTAAGATGGTCTGCCTTGGTAGTATTACCTGCCTACACTTGGGCCCATGCAGCTTTGTCAGAAGGGTTTCATTATTTCATCCTCAGTCCATCCCCTGGTGACGTTGCAGCTGTCCAGATGCAATACAGGTGTGCAGAGAAGGAAGAATTAATGCAGTTAATTTTCATGTAAGCTGTAAAATTATAAGTCCCTTTATACCAGTTAAAGTGTGACTGTGGAGGAGGAGGGAATACTACTTTAATTACATTGGCTTTGAAGCTAATATAGTTAAGTCAGTATGAAAAATTATGCACAGACTATCCCTAAGGGTCTAAATTGAAACAATTCCTATTGAAGAAAAAGTCAAATAGAGAAAACCATTGACAAAATGGTGTAAAAAAAAGAATAAACCTTCTCCCAGCTTCTCACTTGGGACATTTTGCCCAGGTAAAGCTGTTGTATATGGCTATGCTGTGGGGCTGAACATCTCCAATAGCTTAGCTGAAGGGAAGACAGCTTGACAGAGCCTATCTTGGAACTTTATTTTGGTTCCCCTCGGGTATAACTTAGAGCAGGAGGAGGTGATAGCCTGACCCGTAAAAGAAAATGTGCACCACTGCTTTACAAAGAAGCCTGAGGTTGCTAATTGGGACTCATGATACTGTCAAGAAAGTCACACAGTCGCTGATTGCGATCTTTACCTGACTACATGTGGGACCCCAACATTTGCTCTGTCAGAACATCGGAGGAGTTTTGCATTAGCTGTTGGGTATCCCCACAAACCTATGAACTTCCCTCAGAAAATCAGATCCAAAAAATATCCCCAAATGATTCTTAGTCCTTGTGTTTTTTCAATGCAAAGGAGAAAAAAAAAATTGGTGGGAATTGCCCTCAGTTTCTAACAGTCTCAACTGCCTATATCACGAGGTGCATGAATTTAATCCCCTTGTCCAGGGCAAGAAAGTGTGTTTGAAACATCTTCCTTCCCCCAGGGAAGGCTTATGTACACAATTAAGACACCCCCAGGTGTGCGTTGATTGCCAGGCACAATTCCACCCTGGCTCTAAGTGCAATAGAGAGCAAGCTCTTCCTAGCTTTGACTGTCAGGGGACTGCAGGTATCCTGATGCACTCTGCCAACTGCATGACCCACATCTGTCCAGCTGAACGGGTCAGCATGGAAAGCTGCAGCAGTCCCTGCCACCTCCCATTGCCTGCAAATTACGGTGGAGTCTAGCTAGCAAAATCTTCAGTTGTGCATGGGGAAAGATGACATCTTTCTTCCTCCCTTTACCTCAACTATTTACAGCAGGTACTAAGTCACGGGCACGTGTGATCCCAGGTACAGACTCTCTTGCGCAAAACTCATGGCACAAATAGAGAAGCTTCATTACTTTCTTTGCATTATCTCTCTTTTAGGCAGCTGAGTTTTTTTCCACCGTGCACGTTCAGGCTGGTACCTTATACATATCACTCCAGGGAGACCTGAATGTACCATGCCTCAGAACTGCTCTGCTTTGGACCATTTTTTCCCTGCTGCGAGGGATGGTCTTCTGCAGGGGAGCTTCAGAAAATGCTTCCCCCAGACTCTGAGGCAGTCAAATATGGGCACAGGAGGGGAGGGCTTTCTTTCCAGCCTGCACATGAAGATATTAATCAGGGGGCTGGTCGCTGGTTGCCAGGGTCACATGGCTGTCCTCTTAAACTTTTCAATCTGTTAGATGGCTGTCATCCAACTCAAACCCCAAATATCCATCTTACTTCTGAGGTGTCATCCTTGAAACAGCCTGTCATGCTGCCTTAGGCACTGGGGAAAACTACCCCACATCACAAGTCAGTCACCAAACTCTCCCACCCTGGTAAGCCAGCACCAGTGTTTGACCTTTGAAGATTTGCTGCCTTTCTGCTTTGCAGCTGGGGACTTGGAGAAAGGGGTGAGAAGGGAAAGAGGGGGCAGAGGAGCTCAGCTCAGCTGGCCGTTCTGTGGAGCTGCTTTTATTTAGGAGCTCTGAAGTATGGTTTTCCCTACATCTTTCCTTCATTGGTGGGGGAATGTCTGCCTGTCTTTATAAATAGCTGGAGGAACAGTAAATACTTTTTTCTGCTGTCTGAGAACAGGAAAAAATCTGGATTTGATGTTCACTTCTTAAAAGTGTGGTATTGGGAGAGGGCCCTTATAGATTGCACACACAGGAGGAAGGACTGGTGGCTTATATGGCAAGGAAGAGAGTTAGAGGAGACAAAGGAGGTGAATGCAGTACAGTTAATGATTATGAGCAGACAGACCACTGGGATCCCCATGATCTCCACTTAAGCATCTTATGACACAGTGTGCAAAGAGGGGAACAACCGTACAGAGATGAGAAAGGAGCACCTCCAATACACACAGCCCCATCCGAGAGCGCGGGCAGCATGTGTCCCAACAGCTGGCACTGCCAGGTGATGAATAGCCATAGCACATATTGCCATCATCCTGCAGAGAGACCAAGCTGGGGACTGTCCAGCTCTTTCCAGAACACTCTCCAAAACTTGTCACAGAACTACAGCCTCCAAACCAGCCTGACCATTCTGAATATTGCATTGCAGGTGAGGACTTAAAAACATTTCCCGTTTCTGGCTCTGCTTCCTTATGAGTTTATGTCTCCTCTTCTTCCTTCTCTGCTCCTTCCCTACGACCCCTTTGCAGCACTGTGGGGACCTGCTGTGGGTCGAGAGCTTTTGAAAGCTCCTGCGTGTTGCAATTCCTACCTACTGGAGAAGAGAGGAAAATCCTAACAGAGAAACACTTCTGAGGCCAAGGGAATCAGTGTCTCTTTGTCAGCTCCCCACACTCAGCAGTGATGCATACCTGGGAGAACGAGGCATGTTTATTACCCACTATATGGCCAATCTGGGATATTTGTTTGTGCCACAGCAAAAACTGGGGTCAGGCCCAAGAAAGCGGGAGCTATGATCCATGGATCCATGCCCAGCTGCTCGGATTAGAGGTGCCTTGTCCTCAGCAACTTTAAGCAGAGAGTTCAAAGGCAGAGACACGTGGGCCACTAAAGCAGCCACCCTCCAGAACAACTGGCTTCAGTTTAGGGAAGTTTAAGGAGTGCCCGTGTAGGGAGTTTAAGGAGTCTCCTATCCAAATGTGCCAGGACAAAGGGCCTGGGTTGGCTTGACCCTTGACTGGAATGGACTAGAGTGGTAGTAAAAAGACTATTTAATTTATATAATGCTATAAATATACATGATGCTATGCTATTTAAAAATACAGTGGGAGTTTTGTAGAGTTTGAAGCAAAGATTTCCAGGAAAAGACCCCTGTTGGTACAAGTGCTGATCCTCACAGTCCAGAGCAAGCACAGCTTGGGCTGTGCTTGACAGTTTCCTGGGAGGGAAGGTTATGCTTCCGAAGTAGTATCAGTTATATCAGTTATTTTTAAGGGAGCATTTGTTTGAAGATCAGCTGCACTTTGAATTAAAATTGGAAAGATGCAACACAGCAGCTTCAGGCTTGTGAAAATAGTGTAGGCAAATACAGCTTTAAACAATATTCATAGCCCTGAGTTCTGGGCTGCTGGTGGTGGTGGCCCTACTGGAGGTTTCAGTAGCCTGGGCACCCAGATCAGTCCCCACAGTCTTACACAGCCTTGGCTAAATAAAGGGACCTCATTGGGACATTTTGTGGCTATACTGCTTGTTCCCATTTCAAGATCACTGATGACTATGTTAAATAATATGATCCCCTATGACTAAACCTTATTGTATCTCACTAATGGTGTTTTACCGTAATGAAAATTGGCCATTTATTCCTCTTCATTTTGTTTCACTTTCTAGCCTTCCTCTAGTTTATGATGTTGTTTTGCCTCTGGCTACTTAGTTTATGCAATTCTGTCTTAACAAAGACTTTGTCAAAAGTTCTGTAGGAATCCAATAGCCTGTAGCAACCAATTCTCCATCACCTTTTTATCCAAAGAAGTCCGATAGACCAATGAAACTTGATTTTCTGTGTTGAAAATTTGCTTGTTAGACCTTAACATATCTCAATCAGTGATGCTGCAATTATGTTTTAAATTTTCATTAAAAAGCGTGTTTATCAGAGAAAGATGTATTGATTTGTATTTCCTGGGATGAGTAACCTTAGTGTTTCTGAAAATGGTAGACTTGATGTTTGCTCTCTTGCAGATGTGTAACTAATTTTATTGAGAAATTATGTATTTTCCTTCAAAATTTCTTTCTTAGTTGTCTTCAGAATTTTTTAACCTGGGCCATTAGAGACTAGTGATTTACAACTCTTTAATGTAATGCATTTATTCTGGCATCTTTTCTTTTGACACATCAGTTCCTGACAGTGTCTCATCTTTATGTGCAAGTTGTTAGCCTCACATATAATTAAGATTGTCCGCCATTTCCCATAATAAGATCTTATTTTCAGTTACGTAAGACCTTTTCTGGGCAGAGATTTTTCATGGTTACTCAGTCGTCTTTTTGGGGGTACATGTATTTGTGACTGCTTCATCCAAAATGATGTAGCAGTTTTCAAGAATGAAGCCAGAAAAAACTATGCCTTTGTCCATGTTAAAAAATAAAGATTACCTTTTTCTTTAAATGTTCTGTATCCTGCATGCTGTGGAAACAAGACTTGGAATTGAGCACTTTGGTAGTCTCTGAGTTGAGAATGCACCGCATGTCTTCATGAACCCCAAATCTAGCTTCCAAAAATGCAGTTTGCACACGCCTACTGGAAATTACTTGGACTGTAGAAGTTCCCCAAAAGTCCGTCTGTCCTGGGCATGTTTGATGCCCTAGGCTATGCAGAATTTGCAGTACAAGGGCTGTAGCAATGTGGAACTGGCTTTCAGTGAATGCTTGGGGAGCAGATATGCACAGGAGCCAAGTGAGCTTTGGAACTTCTGGAACTACCTGGGAGCTGGTAAGAGCAAGAGAGGGAAGCTGGGCTGGGATTTGGAGAAGTATGAAGGACTGAGACATGATAAGCAAAGAGACTGGGCCTGGAAAAAGGTTTGGGTGAGGGAAGTGGGATCAGGGAGTTAGGCTGGGACTGGGTTTGTGGAGAGGGAGACTGTGTCTAGGTGATGGTTTGATCTCCCCCTCCTGGCCACCAGTATGGCATTCACTTTGCATAGCTTCATATGCCCTATTTATGTTTACAGTCAGTGGCGCTCCTAGAGAACAATTAATCTAACCTATATTAAGTGTCTTCTTAGGATGAATTATGCCCCAGGGCTGCTGCGTTTTCTCTGTCTTGACTACAAAACATTCATCAGATGATTAGCTCAGATGGGCACCACTGCATTTGTTCAGATGGGGCCCGGGCTCACAGCCTGTGGGAGGAATGTCAGCTGCTGAGTCCCCTGGGGTGTTTTAAGCCTTCAGAGGCTGATGAGAACTGGGGATCTGCCTGTATGGCAGAGCTCTGGGCCCACGCTGGCATGAAAACCCTCTGCAGGGCATCTCTCCATGTCACAGTCCAACCCTCACAGGCCCTAATGCAGTGCTGATTCCTTGGTCCTTCCGTCCATCTCTTCCCCTGGAGCTGACTGGGTGAGGGTCTTGTGGAAGGCCAGTCCTCAGTGGCCGAGATTGGGTTGGTGGGGAGATGATGATGGGACCTTGCAAGGACACCAGCAACCCTTGGATGTGGGTCAAGGAGGATGATGGGGAGATGAGATTAATGGGACAAGGTGCCTTGGAGGCATTGATAGGAAGGGGGCAGCAAGTCTCGATGTTGAGTCTGAGGACAGGATCTAGTATAGGACACCAGTAAGAGCAGGGAGCATGGCTAGGAGCACAGGGACCAAAATGTGGTAGAGGGGCACTGCAGATGAGGAACTCAACTGTGCAAGCAGCAGAGCGAGCACTAAGGAGAAAGGAGATACTGAAATGCTATTTATTAAGTTAGCAGCGACCTACCTTGTGCAGCGAATAAAACAGGGCCCTGCAGGGAAAACACTGTGTAGCCACATAGTTAACGCATAAGGGAGCAAACCAATGGTTGCCTGAAGATTCCTGCCTTTTCCTAATTTTTCAGTGCTTGACTTTGTACTGTCATTTTAATAAGTTTTTTTATGTGTCAGATGTACATACTCTACTATAATGTTTCTGCAATGAGTGATGTGCATCCTCATTTTCACCCTGTTGCATCTCACAATGTTTCTGTATTTAATGCTTGGTCCAAAAAGCAGCTTATCCCTCTGGTTCTTTGCTGCTGTCTCACCAGCAGGTATGAGCTTGAAGGAAAATCCAAACCTCCGACCTTCCTGTCTAGAGGCAGGAACATTGCCCACTGAATTGCGCTGTCACTTAATGCCTTATCCTGGATGCAAATCCTCATGTGGCTAACAGAGCACACACTAGAGCAATGAAACACAGGCAAGGAAATCAAAGGCATATTTCTGCTCTGTTTTTGTATTACCGGTTGTGTTTAATGCAGTGCACTTAAAATGCCTCTGGAATGCTAGAGTGTTTTTGATGGTAAATTTAACTGCCAAACTATTGCCTGCCTCACTGGGATCCCTTCTCATCTTCACATCCTTCTCTCACATCACCACTAATGGGAGAAGGGCGAAATAAATGTGCCGCCAGCCTAGCAAGAGAAAAGCCTGAGGAGTTTGGAGTCATTCCTGGGTTGTTCAATATCACCCAGGAGACGAGGCTCTCGCCTGTGCAACGAACATCACCAGGTTAACACAGAAGGACCGACGCTGACCTACTATTTTCTTCTTTTGGCAGACATCTCTGAATCACACGGCGCAGAAGTCTGGGTTCACCTGGTAGTTTGAGAACTAGCTGCCCTGATACCAAGCAAGGCTGGCCAGAAATAATAGAGATTAGAGACTGTCAATACCTGCTCTTCCCTTCATGCACACAGGAAGCCTGTGATGAATGTTTTAGATTCATATAACTATTGTCCAGGGGCCACCATTTTAAGGGAAGCTCCAAGGCTAGGGCTTAACCCCCAGTACAGCTTTTGCTGGAAATAAACCAGCCCAAAAAATACCACAGACCAATAGAAATATGGCACAGCAATTCACTTAAAAAAACAAACAAACAAACAAACAAAATCAAAAACCAAACAAACTCCCACGAAAGAAACATTCTTAAAACCAAGGAAAAATCCCCTTTGGGTGCTTGCAACACAAATGTTACTCTGTTAGCACACAAAATTCAGATTAAACCTGACTAGAAACTGAAGTGAAAGCCAAGCGTCTGTTTTCATTGTCCATCAGAGACAAATGCCAAGGAACAAGCAAACAGCAGAAAGTGAAAAGCAAATTGGATTCTGAAAAGCCTTGCAAGGATAAGCATTTGAGGTATCCTCTATAAATCAGAGTACGCAATGTTTAGCATGCCAGCATCCATTCAAGTTAATTAGACTAAAGTCCTGTGCCATCATCTGCGTGAAAAATCGAAAATCACAACAGATGAGCGAGTGGTACCCACAATGTCACAGGAGAAAAATACAAATGTGAATGCAATGGGACTGGTAGGATCTGCACCTTCACAGATAATAAAGATGACATCTGCATGCACTGGTCAATTGATTGCGGAGAAAGTGTTTCTCAGCTGCACGGTCTTCTGGGAGTCCTGGAGACCAACCTCTCATGCATAAACAAGTTTTCAGGCCGTACTGGGCACTTTTAGTCTGTGCTACATATCATTATCAGGTGCATTAGGAATTGCAAAAAAAAACTGTTCTACATGGTTTAAAATAGATCTGTGACTGGCAGAGAGGGTCTGCCTATGGTAATGCAAAGAGGATGGCATAATTTGGTGGCTCTCCAGGAGCCAGAGAGAGCTGAGCTGTGGCAGGGCTGGATACCACGTCTTGAGCATGGTGACTGTGCTGGGCTCTCTGGAGATCTGAGGTGGCAGGCTGGGTCTGCCACAAAAGAAGGGCATGTTATATGAAAGCCACTTAACCTAAGGATCTTCAGGAGCAATGCTGTTATAGCTAGCAATCAGGAAAGGAAAAAAAAAAATAAAGAAGAAAGTGTCTTCTCACAGTAAACAGAGTTTTAATCATCATGGAAGTAAGGGAGTCTAAAGGACCAGATAGCTCAAGGAAACGGTCTGAACTGAGTCAAGCTCAGCAGTGATTAAAAGCTGCTACCACTTCATGGTGGTTCAGGGGATATTTGAGATGAGCCGATAGATCTCAGACCACAGGCATCAACATCTTTGTAGCACCACCTAATTGGCTCCCATGTTGGCAGTCTCAGCAGTGATGCTGTGGTTTAAAGGGGTTACGGGGAGTAAATCCACTGCTCTGGGTGGGGAACAACCTGGGGTGCTCTGGCAGAGCAGGGGATGGAGGCATAGGCAAGCTTGTCATGCCAGTGGCTTTATTTTTCTTGCTCTGAGGAAAAATAAAATCTCCCAGCAATTCCAGCTGTCAGCCCGGTCCTGCTCAGAGAACTGAGATCTTTCCAATAAAGAAAGCCAACAGCAAGGCAAGAATTTGTAGCCCTGCTCCTCTAATTGCAAAGCTCTTCTCCAGCCCCATTAATTTCCTGTGAAACTGAGAAATTTAGTCAGCATTAAATCTGGGAGCGTTGCCTTCCATTGGGGCTCTCTGTTATGCAGCAGACAGGCTTACATTTTTGCTGTGACAAATATTTTATTGACATTGATACAACATATACATTGCAAAAGAGCATTCAGGATAAAGTATTTCTCTATTTCAGTGGGGAGACATGTTTGCTATACAGATGGCTGGAGTAAATCTGGCCTCACAATTAAAATCTGTTTAGAGTTTGTAGCGAAGTGACTGATGGATTAGGCTCAGTGCTCCATCAATCCCCCCTCCTCATGCCTCTCTGTAGAACAACATTGATGGCAGGTCATAAATAGCCATTTGTACAAAGTGCAGGAACTCTTTAAGTATCATTTTATAGCTAGTATATATATTCCAAGTGGCTGGCAAAATGCAAAGTGCTTGGGGTCTTTAAGTAGCAAGGGCATAGACCGTGGGTGGCAAGCAATACCTTTCTATTTGTACCAAGGATGTGCTGTCATATAGGAATGCTGCACACACAAAATTCGGGTCCTTTCCTAAAGAGAGTGGGGCGCTAAACAGGGTTTCCTGGCCACATCCCTGCCTGATTAATAACAGTCCTGTTCTTTAAATCTCCCTAACATTTCAGATGAGTGCAGGTTTTCACTTTGCTTTTTGCCCTATACTCTTACATAATTTTAGTGAACACCACTAAACAGCCACTTTGTTCTTCTACACAAGTTATTCATCTCAAGGCTGGGGGAAAATTATATGTTACATAAAGACAGGTGGGCTCTACCAATTGTGAATTATTTCAGTGGTGCTTACCACCACTCTGGAAGGGGCCCATTGCTCATCAAACTATGTTAAAACTAAAAGCAGAACAGAAATGTAAAATATTAAGGTAAAAGCACTGCAGTAACAGTAGCCACCATGCCATGGGCAGGGAGGGTTGGCAGAGGCACAGAGCAGAGTCCAGGTGCAGCCCCTTGCCTCACCAGGACGAGGAGTATCCCGAGCAACCCTGAGCAGAGAGAGGTGGCCTGGGCACCTCCCTTGCTGCAGCAGGACTGTTGTGTGTCCCCACTGGCCTCCCTCTAAATTAGCCTGCTCCCAAAAGAAGTCTTGGCCAAGACGGCGCCTTTGCAGTGCCCCTGTAGTGTTGCAAGCTCCAGCACACAACTACAGGCTACTGCCCAGCCAGAGGTGGGTGCTAGCAATGTGTGTGTCTCCGGTGGTGGGACACAAGGCAGGCTCCCCAGGTGCATGTCTTCTGCCCTCTGCTATACAGAGGCCGTGGAGAGTGTCCTCACCTGCCGGAGAGAAGAAGCCTGCAACAGAGGAAGTTGAGCCCCAAGGAAACCTCTCCTTTCAGGGCTTGCTATGTAGAAGCAAGGCTTACATTGCTAGGACATGTCCCTGCTCTCCAGATTGATTCTCACCTGAGATGCAAAGCCAAGAGTAAACTTCCTGGTGATCAGAAACTGAACGACAAGAAAAAGAGCTTTTCAAAAGCACCTATGAAGGAACAGAGCATATCGGGCTGTGGGTACCAGCAACTCCTGTTGCCTCCTGCTCTGGTGGTATAGGAAGGAGAGCTTCGGAAGGAGGTTGTGGTTCAGATCCCATGCCTTTACTGAGGCAATGATGCTCTGTTGAAAATAACTCCCAGGTGCTTCCACATGGAAATGTATGGGTTCAGCTCACAAGCTCAGTGTTTCCAGGCAAGTTGTCCCTGGATTTGCCCCTAAAGCCAAGCATGACCTCTACAGCTTCCCCATAGGGGGAACCACTGTGGTGTCTGAGGTGGGAGAAAACTCCAGGAAGTTCTGCATCTTATCCTTTACGTGAATTTTGGCTTGAAGATTTCCACTGTTTTAAAAAGTCGTAGTGATAGTCCAATTACTTGTAGTTAAGGGGCAGAGATTACTAAACACTAGTGCAAATTAAAAAGAGAAGTATAAGTCCTTTCCCCACTCTGGAGTCCTGCCATTTATTAATTTTCTGTAATAGTGAGTAATATTTTCTTTGAGGCACAGAGAGCAATTCTCCTCCCTGACCTGTTATGGCCTGACAACAGCAGCAGAGCTTAACTGAGGCATAAACAAGGAATTATTTATTTGTTCTTGGCTCAATTAATTTCTGGCTTGGAAACTCAATGCAGAATCAGGCTATTTTCACATGTGCATTGTAGTAAAATGGTGTCAGGCTGAGCCATGCCTGGCAGTGCCTCGTGCCTGAGAATTAGGAGGGAACCATTATATTTGGAAATAGATAGAATCCCGCTATAGCACTGGCAAATACATTCTCCTCACAACAGGATGCAGTAGCCTCCAACAGCCAAAAGCCCAGGAAACCCGATGCCAGGAAAACCCATCTGCTTTCCTAGGATGCCAGTCCAAGGCATAATCATGGTTGGTGTTAAAAACATATCTGTAGAAAAACATGGAAAGTGAGTCTTAGGCCCTGTCACTCAATACTAGCCAAGCTCAACTTCTCAGCACCATCCTGGAATCTGTCTCCAACAAATGCATCTCTTGAAATATTAATATTCCAGCTCTTTATTTTTTTTTTCCCAAGAGGGTCACTCTTTCTGTTGCTAAATGAACAATTCAAACACAAGCCTGGTTGAACACTTCCTGACACATTTTGTTACAGAGAAGGCTGTAGAGAGGACACACACATTCATGCAAATGCCTGCTGGCAAATACCTGTCTTGCACGGAAGAGTGTGGGGAGCAGAGGGCTCCAGGGCTCCAGTGATGGGTTTCAGTCACAGGTGCTCTTGCACCAAGCACCTGCATTTACTGATATTACTTGGTGTGAGAATGAAAATAATCAGCTTGCTGTGCAGACATGTAATGAAGCTGGTGTCTCATCCTACCAGAGGCAGCTATGCTCTAATAAAAATAAGAAAAAAGGAGGCAGGTCATGAACAGACCAAGTATATGGAAGGACTTGCACAAGGCCAGATTGAGAGGTCTTTGAACCAGAAGCTCATGTGTATAGGATGCAGACAGAAAGCAGTTAGACAGTCAGATGCTAGTTACCTTTAATGCTGCTCCAAAACCATACAGCGAAGAACAGGCTACGCAACACTGACTTGTGGGCTCCCAGCTAATGTAGACAGCTGAGTTAATGGGACCTGGTAGCCAAATGGTCTCAAACACAACAAGAGGCTTTGAAAGTTCCCTATAACACACAAATATCCTATACAGCCATTTAGGTCCAGCTTCATTAACAATGCTGGCAACTGTCTGGATGAGTCTTCTCACTTTCCATTGCTACCACTGAGGGAGCCAAAGCAGTCTTAATAACAGTGGGAAATTTGGGCCAAAAATGCCTTAGACTATTTGACATCAGGTATTTTTGTTCATTTTTTTTCAGCTGATTGACACTGAAGGGACCAGAGTGAGGCTCACAATGGCATGTTGCTGCTGCTGCTGTTCATTTCAGGCTATTAGCATGAACAGAAACAGCCATTCCATGCTGATGCCACAAGATTTTCAGCCATCTGTAACATTTAAGACTTTCTCTGTCCACTATGAGAAATAACTCAGGGAAGACAGGTAGGGGAACAAATCCTTTGGCTACTGTTAGCAGCTAGGAGAAGATGATAAGGCTTGGGAGAAGGAATTGCAGGTGCTCTTCTGTCCTGTAGTCCCTCACTTCTACAAAGCCAGTGGGGTTGAAATCCAACTGAAAACTGCTATTACATCCATAGTTGCTAGTAAGAAGTTGATCTTCCCAGCTTGCCAACACCTGAGAGCCAGAGTCCTCCAAGGGAGGAAGGACTCTATTTCATCTACTCAGGTAGAGAGGAAACCACTCTGACTATTTCCATCAGTATTGATTCCCTACCCATACTGTTCTGTGTGACAGGGCAATAAACCCTATAACCTTGGATTTCAGATTTGTAAAATTCAAAATAATCTATTTTTAATTGCAGAAAACATTTGTGTTTGGGGGCAGCAGTTAATTAACTGCCCACTCACCATGTCTCCATGGATACAGGTAAAGGGACAAACTGCTTCTGACTTGGAGCATATTGTGTTTACTCATGTCTTGCTGCTCACCTGGGAGTACCAAACACTTGATTTCATTGATCTTGGTTCTTGCTTTGCTAAACACTTTTAGCTTTCATCCTATAAATGTTGCAGAAGATATAAATCTGGGAATTCAGAGAGCCAACATAGACTGGAAGCCTGACAATGACAGCTGTTACAGAAGTCTTTGGGTGAAAGGTGATGGTCGGGGCATTATTAGAGCAGAAATGCCTCTGGTAAATCCTCCTTGTGTGGATGTTAATTGAGGTGAATAATTAGCTAGATTAAGAGAGTGAGGGCAAGTGATTCTGTGGGGATTAGAGGAAGATCTGCAAAGGAATACCTGAGTTGATATGCCTAGCCATGAGTGGTAGAGCTTGGTAGATGGATGTGTAGAAGCTATTCCTTATAGGATATCCTCATTAGTAATTGAGAAAGGAATTTGATGGGTTAACTGTCATCAGAGGTCCTGGGAAATTGGGGATTTGACTCTTTGCTGGCACTAGTGTTCTGGATTTCCTCAGATTACGCATGTGTTCTCCTTCTGAGTAAGTTTTCCATCCTTCCATAGCTAATGCCAACTGCCAATCCATTTAGCTTTATGATCACAAGGATTACAGTGAAAACTGGCTTGTTTTGGAGGTACATATTCACCACCAGCAGGAGAAGGAGGGCCTGGTGCCAGGCAAGCGTTGGCCGACAGCAATGGTTCCCTCCTCTTAGTGAAACATCCCAGAAGGCGTGACATGAGGAGGTTTCGTCTGGCCTCCAGGGCTGAAATTCTGGCTAGTCTCTCAACACTTGATATTTCAGGTGGTCAGAAAACATTACTGAAAATGTAGGAAATCTTGCTTTTTATTATGCTGCCATTTTCAGTAATGACTGTGCAGTAGCCCTGGACAGAGACATATGGTTTACAGTAGAATATCCATCTCCATAGATTTATTTTCCATGGTTATTTATCATATTTGTCCTTCTTTAGCAGCACAACCATCAGTTATACACAATGTAAAGGAGGAGGTAATAAAGTGCCAAGTGCTGTGCTCTTGTCTTGCCAGCATTGGGACTGCTAACGGGACCATCTGGCTTCAGGTCCCTCTTTATTGCAGTGGACACAAAGAGACATCCCAGGGTGAAGGGTAAAATCCCCTGTAATGGACAATTGTGAAACAGCAGGCCCAAGGCAGGACAGTGGCATTTCCACCCCAAGCACTCCTCGCTCACATGTGTGATATTACAGAAGATGTTACAGATCTGTTTTCCCCTTCTCCCCCTCAAAGATTTCATCACAGCATCTCTTAAGGTTGATATCAACCACATTGCTGGTACATTATCATTCAGAGACTGCACATTGCCTGTAGAAATCCCAAGGCAAGGTAAAACAAAACCAGCCCAGTTTTTCCATGTTCTACTATGTGGTTCTTCCATTCCACTTGTTAAGAAGCCACTTAGCCCTTCTGTTTCTCTTCTAACAGTGTTCAACTGTTGTTTCACTAAGGAGCTCTCTTCCACTCTTCCTACACTGGGCTGGGCAGCAGACAGGCTTCGCCACTCCCCAGCCCTGGCTCCATGGCTCATCAAGGTTACAGGCACACATCCCGGCTGCTCTCATAACTCTGTTTTCTCCAGGAAACTAGCAGCATTTCTGGGAACCTCCTTTTTATGGGCAAACACGAGGGGAGAAGAAGGAGAAAAAGAGCATCTCAGCCTCCACATGACAGAGAAAGGCTAGTGGTATTTCTGCCTCTGCAGCGACAACTTTCAGGGCTAGAACACCAGAGCTGACCAAAACAAAATAATTATATCCTTTGTTTTAGTTTGTCCTTTATTTTTCCAGGGTTTTTTCCAGGTTTCTTGAGATACTTCCTGTAGATATGCTGTGATCCTGGTGACCTCCTCATTTTGGTGCCATCAACATCTGTTGTTCTTAGAGCGCTGCTTCTGCTGTTCTTTCTTGTGTGTCTATACTCCGATCTTCCTATTAATCCTCCAGTCAGACCAGTCTTACTGCTTCTGTCACAGTTCCCTACACTGCAACCTCTACATAGTTGTCCAACTCCAGTGGGTGCCTGTCCTGTTATTCGTGCCTTAGGGAAGTCTCAGTCAGTGGTACGGCACCTTCTTCTACTCCCGTCTGTGAAATCCAGGATTTCCTGCAGCTAGACCCCTGCTATTGACAATCCCATTTCTCTGCTGTTCAGCCCTGAATCTTTCCAAAGCAGAGATTGCCCTCATGATGGTATTCTGGTGTCTGTTAGTAGCGGTCAGGACGAGACCTGGTGCTAGCCAGAATCCATATATGCAGAGGTGGAAGACATTGACCTCTCCTGGCCAGGTGCTGCCTCTCATTTCAGGCTTGGTTAGAGTTGCTGCTCCATCACTGGGTGGACTCTCAGATTGCTTCCCAGAGATAAACAGCTAACAAGTTTCCCCCCCTACCCTCCATCTGCAATCTGTTGTTTATTTGGAAGGACAGAAGGAACCAATAAACTGACTGTATAAAAAGAGGCAAAAACCCAAAAAAATGCAGCCTGCCTGAAACTAAAATTCCGGGTGGTTAAACTGGACTCTGGGAGAAACACCGAGGCACAGGACAAAAACAGCAAAACCTACTGCAAAGAAAGGCAGAAGACTATGGGAGACATTTAGATAATAGGGAAAAAAACCCCAACCCCGGAAGCTGGAGAGAAGGGGAGAGAGACCACAACCGCTTTGATTCTGAAGGTGCTTCTGAAGATAAGGTTTGCTTTTGCTGTGCATGTAAGGTCATGTCCCAATTTTCTTTCTAAGCATTGGGTTTTGCCCATTGGTGCTCCTCTGTGGGCCATCAGACCAAGGGGAACATTTGAGCATAGTCCCGGTCTCGGTAACACAGGCATAAGAGTCTGAGTGTCTCCACCAAATCTGGGAGAATTGCTTTGGCTTTACATCCATACAAGTAAGAGCAAAATCTTGCAGATGGAGACTTCATGTAACAAATGGTTCCAGATTAAACTGTGAGTCAGATTCTAAGCAGGAGGCAGGTGTGACATACATCTGAGCAGTGGCAGACAGCCATTCTTCAGAGGGAGAGGGTTTATCTGCCAACAAAACTAAGAGCCCAAGGGAAAAGAGAAGACTAGAGTCCATTTTAGAGAGCTAAGAGATTTCTGGGAACAGGAATGGGCTGGGGTAACCCCCAAAACAGAGTCTGAGAAAAAGGAGGAAGAGAAAAAGTCTACTCAGGAGATCTAGGTGAGAGAATAGTGAGGGAAACTTTGAGGCTACAAAATAATAATTTTATGGTGTTTTACTTATGCCTAATCCACAGCCCCCAAATCTATTGGAAACCACCTTGTGGCATCTCTCTCACAGTATCACAAGAATGCTCTTGCTCTTTGCCTTCCAAACTGGACTGAGTCATACCCAGGTGTAGACTTGCACCAAGCTGAAGGACATTCTGATGAGAGTCTGATTTAGCTTGAGATGGAGATAAGGGAGGGAGACATTCACCACTGTACTTATGGAAGAGTGAGAGAAGTTCCAGAGGCTTGGCTGCTAACAGACCTATGTCCTTTTTTATGTAGAGAAACCCTTGTTAGGCAGCATTGGTGGGAGGAAACCACTCAACTAGAAAGGGGCTTTCCTTCAGGGTAGTAACATGAGTTGTTTGTTAGCTGGAATTTCTGTTTTCCTCCGCCTGAGAACCTCCTCTCCTCTATGCAATGCTGGTATGGGAGGAAGCTGTTTTGTCATTTAAAAGAAAGAAACAGATGGAATATGTGGCAGTGTTAAAAAGCTCCAGCTTGTTGCCACGGTAACTGAGGGGGCTATATTTTTTAATTATTATTTTAAATTCTTCATTGTCTTCATTAAAGGTAAAAACGATAGTGGAGAATAAACAAAGTGATGCCCTGCTGTGCAAATCAGTCCCTCAATAAATAAAATTAAAGGAGTGCTCTGCATTGCAAATGCTGATACAGTCACCAGAAAGGTGGAAGGACTGCAGGTTATCTGGGGATGATGAATTATGCATGCTGACACATTAAGGACACAGCATGGTCATTTGATACCTCTGCCCTATAACTTCTTCTGGGTGGCTCTGGACAAATCTGTTGGACCACTGGACAAAGACCCAGCCTGCTTGCATCAGGGAATTGTCCGATCAGCCTCAGGGGTCAGGAGGGATCCCTCCCAAACATTCATCATATGGACCACTGGCCGAGCAAGCAGGTGCAGTAGCTGTTAGCTCCCTGTGAGCCATTAAGCACTAGCACTCTGGGATGGAGGATATCTGACGTCCTGAACCAAATGCCTGAGGAGTTATGTCTGGGCAAATGCTGAGTGAGCATCTTCCACCCAAGATACCTAACAAACTTCACCCAAAATTTCAAACAAACTTCACCAACTTACCTCACACGAATTGGTAGCACTCTGTCCAGCACTGAAGTTGTTAGCCCTGCTGTGAACTATAGCAGCCACTTTTCAGTTTATAGCTACACATAGTTAAGAATATGAAGGAGAGTGGTACTCTTGTCCATCTGACACAATAGGATAAATCCAGGGTGGACTGTAAATCTTCTGGCTTGGAATTTGGTCCAGGCACAGAAGTAATGAGCACTGGTACTAAACAGACTCAACTGTGGTTTTTGCGGGACATCCCATGTTAAAGAAAATATCTCAAGCTGCTTTGACCTTACTCGTTGACTCAGCCAGAGTTAGGCAGGTGTGGTTAGGCATTGACAGATTAAAGAGACAGTTACAAGGGGAAGATGTTTATGTAGCTGAGTGAATAACAGGCCACCTTTGAAAGGGAATGTTTTTCTCTTGATGAGCCAAGGTCAGTGAAGAAAATGTCTGAACACAGCTCTAATTTTATCGAGAGATTACATTTCATGATAACAAGTTCATACACAGCAAAATCCCTGTTATTACTTCTTCTGACTGTGTTTTTTATTGCTGATGAAACAGATTAAAAATATATTCAAGCCTGGGGAGATTCTCCCTGGGGATGACAGTGGGTAGAGGTCCTCCAGCTTTCCTGCCTCTGCCCCCAGCCCTAGTCTTTTCCCAGATTTTCTGTATGCCCAAGCATCCAAGCGTGAGGGAGAGACAGCTCAGATGTGGGATCCAGGGCATAGGCAGCTGCTCCCTCTTCCCTCAGACAGCAAAAATGAGTGTGATCTAAATTTAACACTGTTTCTGTTCCCTACATTTCCAGTGAAGTCTGAGTCTCCAGAGGCTGTGGAGTTGCCACCAGCAGGGACAGGACAGCATCCCTAGCTCTCCCCAGTCTGGGAGCCCTGGATTTGCTGGGCAGCTCCAGGCACAAATTCCCTTAGTTAATAAATGGACAAGGGAGTCCATGACCCTCTGTCTTTGGTGCATCCCCACTGGGAGGCGAGTGAGTAAGCATCAGTAAATGATCATCTTTCCCCTTCTGCAGATATCTCTGTATTGGCAGGACTAGGTCAACTCTTAAGGCAGAAATAGTCTTTGGAAGATGAGAGCTATTTGTGAAGTCATATAAGCAAGAATGAATCTCACTGTTTTTACTGGTTTTACTAGTAAGCAACCTGGCTTTTACAAGTACAGGAATGAGACAGAATTGTCCAAGGGTCATCTCCAGTCACTGTCTGGGTCCTCCTTTATTTGCCCCTATAAGACGCCACTGCACGTTAAGCAGCCAGAAAGCAGCTCTAAGCAGCTCTCAGCAGCTCTCTTTTCTCCAGAGACAGAAATGAGGAGGTAACTGCCTGCTCAGTTTCTCATGACTACAAATGCACCGGCCAGCCAGACCATATCACTCCGGGAGTCTTCCTGACGCAAGGGGAATAGCATTATCCATTTTGATAGCTGTTCACATGTCATTTAATCCTGACTCTTTTAGTAGGTCTAAGTATAGTATTAAACATAAGAGAAAGTAGGAAATATTATACAATAATCATTAGAGACAGAATACGATAGGAGTATAGGTAGTAGTTTCACACATATGAGTACCCATTACCAAGACAGCTTTTGTCAGCTCAGCATTAGGTGGACTAAGTGGAAGTTAAATGTCCAGGAAATATTGGAGGTGTGAGACAACTGACTTGAGGCTTTCCACGGGCAAAAGGTCAGAAGAAATGGCCTCATTGCCAAGAAGCCAGTAGATACAATTTTTTACTTAAGGTATAACTGAGGACCTAGTTTAGATAAAGATAAGATAGTCTAATTGTAATTGTATTGCATTGTTCCTGATTTATTTGTGGTATCACATTGTAAGATTGCTAAATATATTTCTTTGTACATATTACAGGAAATTCTACTCTCAGAGAGGAGGTTCCTTCAACCCTTTCCTGCTAATGTCTGTGGGGTCACACAGTGTAGCTGGGTCCAGCTCTTCTGAATGATGCAGTGTCAGTTCTCACACACAAATCTGCTGTTTCTCTCTTCTCCTTTAATCTAAAAATCCCTTTGATTTCCACCTGATACACATCAGTGCTGTGGTTATCTGAGAACTGGCTCAAGGAGGGGATTCAGCTTGTATCTGGGAAAGGATGTTTGGGTACATCTTTATTTTAGCCTATCCAGCTCATCCTTAGAGTGACAGCCCCAGTTACAGAGGGAGCATTTTCTCCACCTGCTGTACGTATCTTCTCACTCTTTTTTTCTAGCAAAAATGGTAGCAGGTCACAATCTGTTTACCTAGCCACTGGTAACAAGGCCAGCAAGGATCACTAGTCTGCCATGGCTGTTGTTGATAGCTTACAGCAGCTGATAAAAAACCAACAGCTTTCTGTCAAATAAACAGAAATGTACCTTGGGAAAAGACTGTCTGTCTTCTTGGTTTTGTGACCTGATGATCAAGTAACAGCTGCTGGTGGACCCATCACACAACTACTGCTGTGCCCATTGCAGATGTTACATTTTCTGGGATAAGGTGGCTCATGTGAAGCTGTTAAGACATGGTATCCTATCCTCCCAGCATCTTCAGAATTTCAGAAATATCCCTGCTTCACAGTGGGGAGAAAAAGGGAAAACTTTCAGTCTTTCATGTTTTTTGGTGAGAGATGACAGACTGTGAGCCGACACTCAGAATAGCTCATGTGCGGGAGACTACAACATGGACCAAGGATCAGTAAAACTGGGGTCCAGGTTTCCAAGCTCAATTGGAGAAGCCATGGTTTTGAAAGTTGAGCTCTTTCCATTGAGCAGCACCTCATGTTGAGCATTCTGAGCATTGCACGTATTCACTTGTACCGTCTCACATTTCTCTTAGATATCCCACCCAGGAGCCAAAGAGACAGTTCCTGAGGCTGGGATGTTCTTCTAGAGAGGTTCAGTTTTTCAGAATTAATAATTTGCTATGAAAAATTTTTGCAGTTGAAAAATTCCCACCTAGGCCTGGTTATAGGGATCCCCAGTGAGCACTATTCATTCCTCCAAAGCAAGGCTGACTTTGAACTTTGACACTACTTCAGAAATTGATCTTACTCCTGCAGGGAGGAGGGTATCATATTGTTTTCTTTCTATGAGGTGAGTTTTAATTTTTTTCTTATGCATGCATGTTTTATATGTATAAAACATGCATTATATATAAAAATATATTCTATAAAAATATATATTTTAAATATATATACATATGCTCTCTATATATGTATAAATACACAGAGTCCACACTGAGCTTACCCTTCCCCGAGATCAGCATGTGGTCCCTCTGTTTCAGAGTTCCTCTGAGACAATGAAAAAGCTCTAGGGACAGAGACAGATTAATCTTTGTATAAATGTTTTTCCTGGTCCTCATTTCCAGGAAGGCCCATCCTGTGCCTCCATCTGCCCTGCGAACTTGAAATTTTCCATGTGGCCTTATTCCCCAGGTCCTTCTAGTATGGTACTTACAGGGAAGTGCAAATGAGTGAGCTGGTAGAATAGAATGCATTTGTGATCTCTCTTTCTCCCCTGACCAACTTCAATGAAGGAGCAGTTTTCAGAGGGTGGAGCATCTGACCCGTCTAATTTTATCTGTAAGGATGCAGATCTATCTTTTCAAAGCTGTTTTCAAAGTGACTCTGATAACAGGACTGCCTACAGATAGGGCTGCAATGATTATTCAAAGCATTAATCAGGGAAAAAATTATGCCAGTTACTGATTAACTAATTACTGCAATCAAATATTCACTCCTCTCTTTGGAACGATGGGCACGGCACTGGGAAAAGGGGACAACAACAACAACAACAACAAAAACCCTCAAACCAAAAAATAGTTGCTTTAATCTTTTGTGAGCTGGGGGAGGGATCTGGCTGCAGGAGGCTGAAGAGGCTGAGGGGGGCAGAGGGCTCCAGCTGGGCCCCTTTCTCCCTGTTTTCACTCCAGTGCACCTTCACTTGCTCCAGCTTGTGCTTTAATGGAACGCCAGGAAGGAAGAATCAGTGCTTCATTAAGGGAGGAGCATTTGAAAGTGACCTCTGCTAATGGCAGCGAATTAGAGATTCAGTAAAGCCACTCGGCTCCCTGCTTCTGCCCTCTGAGAACCACAACAGAGGGTGCATCCCTGCAGCAGTGGAGAAAAATCCTGCACTTGCAGAACGGAAACTTTCCAGGAAACTTCCTCTGTCCAGATCCCACACTGTGCCTGGCAGAGGATAATGTGGTGTCAAGCGGGAATACAGGAAGAAGGACACCTGGAGCCTTAGCGTCACGCTCAGAGGGTATTGCACATACCCCAGCGTGTTTCAGAGGGGCTTTGAAAAGTATAGATGGAGGCAATATGTAAAACAGGGGCAGAGAGATGAAATAAAATCAAACTCCATTATTCAAATGCAAATCTTGCCTGAGCACCTATCTGGCTGTGGAATAGCCTCCCAAGGAAAGGAGTGGAAGATCTTCTGTGGTTATCTTAAAACAGCCAGCACACAATCTCAGTCTATTTGCACCACTTGCTTAATAAGGTTAATATGTTTCAGGATCAAGCGGCCTGTAGTACTGCTGCTTCTTCAGAAGCGAAGCTCCTATCAGTCCTCTGGAAATAGCACTTTTTATTAAACAGAGGTTAATACTGAAATATTTTGTCTGTTCAGAAGCTTTCACACCTGGCTGAGTACCAGTACTGAGTCCAGCTCTGCAGCCAGTGTACCTATTCTGTACACATCATTGCAATGGTTTTCAGTCTGAGCTCTGCAGACTCCTGGGGGTCTGCAGGCTGCTCCTACAGGACTTGCAGATGATAACAAAGAAACATGAGTGTGGTCAGTTGTCTCACATTTGTTATACAGAAAATAAATAAATAACTTACTGGAATTTTTTTTAGGAGCTCATAAACTGAAAAAATGCTGTAAGTCATTGGTGTGGTTGTTTCATCTCCTCTTCAAGGCTATTCTCTAATTGTAAATGTTAGACATCCTGACTGGAGACACTAGAGGAAGATGATGAGTCAGAAAGGGTTTTCCAGTGAAAGGAAATGCTACCATCTGAGAATTAGGTTTGGTTTTTTTGGTAACTACATGTTCATTGGTTTTCAATGCTACTTCTCCTACAGCACCAACACAGCCCTGGAAGGGTGACCTGGAGCTCCAGCTCTCCATGCTTCATCTCCACATTGCTGTGGCAGTGGGGGCATCCCACATCTGCTGCTTCAGGCACAATTTGGAGACTTAGCATATGCACTTGTATCACTGGCAATAAATTGCGCAAAGTGGGGTTGCTCAGATGCCACTGACAGGGGACCATGGTTTGCAAAACTTTGTTATGGGTCTCATTGTACAAGCAACAGAAAAAAAATCTAAACTTGGCAGTGAGGCACTAGAACGAGAAGCTGAAATACAAACCACCTGCAAAGTCAGTACAAGATTAGCAGGCATTTTGCACTGCAATAAATGACAACCCATGAGTGGTCAGTGCACGTCAGTCCAGGAAGATACAGCAAAATCTCAAAGTTGGACAACACACTTTGGATTATTAATTTATTTTTTTTTGCCATTACTGGTGACGTAGGGCTCTTGACATTCTTTTTGGAGGTATTTGAATTTTAGAATGGCTTAAGTTTGTCTGTTAGCCAGGAGTTTCAAAAAAAAAAAGGAAAAGAAATAGAAAAGCCTTAGATGTTAATTGCTATTTATTCAAAATGTAATAACTGCAGAGCCTGAAATTCATACCAGATTCAGAAATGAGATCACACTTCATAATAATTGCTATTTCATACTGTTAGCTCCTTAATGTTTTTTATTTTAAAAATCATCAAGAATTCCTTTCTAGTGCTACTGACACCCACTCAGCCACCTACTCACATCCCACATGCACGCACACACAATTTGCCCTTAAATGTTACTGAACATTTAAAATCTCTTCCCTCTTGGTAATTTTCAAACATTAAATATTTCAAATATTTTCATTTTTTTAGTGTAAAAGGAAGTTTTGCCTGAAACTCATCAGTAAACTCTCCCTTTTCTGACAGGTACGCAATGCATAGCGCAGAACTGCAGAGGACACATCCAGGATGTGGATTTACTAGGGGCAGATCTGGAAAGCTGAGCTGACCATCAAACTGAGGGAAGTGATTATTCCTTTCTATTTGGCACTTATGTGGACATACCCAGTGCCAAGTGTCCAGTCTGGGATTTCTCAGTAAAAGAAAGAATTTGGCAAACTGGAGGGAGTCCAATGTGGGACACCAGGATGGTTGGGAGCTGCAGCACATGGTGCAGAGAGAGAGGTTGAGGGAACTTTGTTTGTTTAGTTTTAAGCAGGGAAGGCAAAGGGGAGATCTAATTGCTGTTTTCTACAGCCTAAAAGGGTTGATAATGAAGAGGCTTTTTCCGGAGGTGAAAAGGCATAAGGCAGTCATCACAAGTTGCAGCATGGAAAATTCCAGTTGGACACAAGGAAAAAATTTTTCACCATGAGGGTGGTCATGAGAGAGGTGCCCCAAGAGGTGGTGGGATGTCCATCCTTGAAGATATTCAAAACTTAGCTGCACAAGGGCCTGAGTAACCCAATTCAGGTTTGAAGTTAGCCGTTTTATGAGCAGGAGTTGGAAGGTCACTTTCAACCTGGATTATTCAGCAATTCTTTATTTTGCTCCTTTCTGCTCCCAAAGTTGCCACTACACAGCGTTGTACTTGTGGTCACATGGAAACTGCTGAGGGAAAATGCCTTTCTGAAATGCCAGCCCATCTTCCTCTTGGGATGCAGGACCTGAAACTTAGTTGTGGAAAAACACCTTAAGAACACCTTAAAAGGCAAGTGCTCTCTCCATACACACGTTTGATTTTGCATGAAATTGCAAAGGGTTATCTAATCCAGAGAGCTTGTGAAGGGTTATGTGGTAGCACAGCTTTGTCCAAGCCTCTGGAAGCTAACACCATCCCTGGTAAACATTTCAGGTCCCAGAGTGAGATTTCATCTGGATCCATCCTTTGCCATTGGGATTTCTTTTCACCCAAATACACTCATGTCATTTCAGATACAGAGATGCAGCCTGCTGGTCACAGTTCTCCCCTCTCCCTCCGGTTGCATGCAGTTAACCTTAGACTACTAAAAAGAAAACTAGACCAAGCTTGCACCTAGAGAGAGAAGAGGGCTGTAGACATCCTGCAAGTGGCCCATTTCCACTGTATATATGTCTCCTTTTGTGCACAGATATTACGGGCCTGGCATGAGCATGGCTTGTTAATTTTGGCTTATAATCATAAGTGATAATCAAACAAGGGAAAAAAACTAGAATGTTGAAATCTTCCCCTTTCTCCACAAACACAGACACAATACTCCCACCTGCACATATCCCAGGTGCCGGCTCATGCATCCTCCAACAAGCACACACAGTCTCTCTGCTTGTCCTTCTCTCTCTCTGGCCAGTCCAACCCACCAGCAATCTGTCTGCCCCTTCCTACTGTCGTCAATGCCCCTTTGACCCAGGCTGGCCACCAGTATTCATCGTACCAGCACTGGTCTGTGCTGGGAATTCCTGAGTGGTGCCTGGCACCTAAAAGTGCCTGGGGAAGAAGAGGGCAGAGAAATTGTCTGGGGAACGCAGAGTTTTTTCAGGAGAGCTATGGTCAGTGCATCCCCTCTCCACATGAAGAATACTTTCTCTGCCCCTCACAGTATTTCCTAAGCCCCCAGACAGAGCGGAATGTGGACTGTGTTGAAAAAAAGGTGCAAATTGGCTTTATTTAATTTTAAAGAGAGTATTACTGTATTACAAATCCATAATCTCTCCATGATCCTTCCTGTGGAGTCAAGGGGAGTAAGAATAGGAACTATAGCCGTAGCTACTGCTTAAGCAAACTATATCCTTCCAACAGGGCTCCATGGGGTTATGGATGTGGTTGCCCACTGAAGGGACTCCCTTGTGCCTCAAGTGTAGCTGCACACTCGCCATCCTGCTGGGAGAAGAGTGGGATCTTTTCTTGTCAGAGCCACATTTTACATGTGCCCTTTATGCACTGCTCCCTTCTGAAAGACACTGTAGAAACATTAGGGATTATTAGAGAGGATGAAGCTGCATGACCGAGTATTAAATATTTATTCCCTTGTATTCTTCATTTGGATTATTTGAAAATCCTTTCCTTAATTGTCTTGTTCTGCTCCCAAAGTAGGGCTGTGCTGCTGGCTGCAGCTCCCACTCTTCATTGTTATTCTTACTTATCTCTCCTGTAGAGCAAGGCTCTGGTCAGGACTGGAGCAGATTGCACAGGGGACCCTGTAGATACAAATAAGAAGACACGGTCCTTTTGCTGCAAATTCACAGACTATAAAAACAAACAGATGGAGCATGGCAAAAGGGGTCACAATGTACAATCAAAGCAATCAGGGCTGTTGCTGGCAGCCACAGGGGCAGCATAATTCTAGACTTTTTTTGTTGGTTTTTTTTTTCCCCTAAAGATATATTTCACTTGCCCACCATTTGGAAAGCTTATCTGTATTGCTCAGAGGTCAAGAAAGGCGTGCAGGGGCACCTGGAAGGACAATAATGGAGAGAGGAGGTGGCAGGAGGAGGGAGCAATGGTCAGGATCAGGTAACCAACAACCGAAACAGAGTCAAGAAGAAGAAATAAGGCCATGTTCAAACTGTTAAGATGAGTAAGGGAGTCAAGGGGGTGCTGTTGCTGGCCCTGTAAAAGGCTGAGGAAGGCTGCCAGGGTCAGTCCCTCTCATTCCAATGGACTGCAAGATCCTGGAGCCTCCATTTTGTGGTTCAAGGAACCTGTGGGCCAGAAGTGAGCACCAATGCACAAGCTTTCTAGAGGGTGACTACGTGGATACACCTTCCTCCTTGACTCCTGACCCAAGACCACCATGCACAGCGAGGACAGAGCCCAAGATGATGGGCTGCCTCCAACTGCCTTTGCATGTCCAGGAGCACCAGGGTCTACAAGCATGGTCCTGTGCACGGGGCCAACATGGCCCCCGGGGGATGAAAGAGAAGGAAGCATGAAAGCAGAGTGCTGGAGGAATAAACTGGAGATTAACTTTCGTGAAAGGGAACGCCTGAAGGGAGGAGATGAAAGGATATGGGGACATATCACACTGGGATAAATGGGAAGGCCCAGCTCCCTCACCACCCCAGCTGGGAAAGGCTGGGAAGGGCTCGTGGCAGGGGAAATGGAGTGGGGAGAGTGGAAAAAGCTGAAGAGGCAGAGGCTTACTGTGGTAATAAAGAGGAAAATGACAGATGAAAAATAAAGCCCTAGAGAGGGAGGAAACAAGTTCTTTAACTAATCAGCTTGTCCAGCTGAGTGGGAGGGTTAATCCAGATATGACAGGGTGAAAAGAATAAACACATGGGGTAGGGCCAGCCTGGCTGGAGGAGCACCATCTAGTCCCTCTCCAGGGGTGGAGACGGTGGGGAAGGCAGGGCTGGGGCAGGGCTGTGAACGGCTCAAAGACCCAGAAGTTGGAGGTCTTCTCTTGCTCTGAGGAGTATGTGGCAGCACAGCCCCTATGTGGCTATCGCCCTCCCTGTCTGAGCAGCAGGCAACGCAGACCTTTCTTCCACAGTGGGGAGAAGTCAGTCCTCTTCAGGACTCGCTTCTAGCTAGCATTTTGGGCTTGTTCTTGGGCAAAAAAGAAGTGACACCTCATAAAATCCGCCTCGGGTATTACAGGGTGAAGGCTGAATTTGCCCAAGTTGTCTGGGCAGGGCAGCGGGCAGAGATCTTGACTCTCTGTGGTCCCAAGGGGGCTGCCTGTGTGCCAGGCTATCCCTGCAGAGGCTCCTACAGATAAGGCATATGCTCAGGTAACTCCAGCTGATCTCACTTTGGGGTGGTTCCCCTGTTTCAAGCTGCATTTCTGCCCCTAGGACATGTAAACAGACAGGCTAGGGAAAAGAGGTTAGTAGTAGTTAGAGAAGGCTAGAGCAGTTAACAGTGGGTTTAATAATTATTGTTCTCACAAATGATAACAGGTTTGGTTATTATCTTTTACAGAGTTCGCCTTCAGTTGCCCAGAGAGTGTTCAAGCCAAGTGGGTCCCATTCCCCAGCCCAGTGGTGAAACCTTCAGATAGACTGGGCCACACGGGGAACTGGCTACTTCTGCCAAGCAGGGTGGAAACCACTGGTGAGGACATGGGAGGGAGTGATCTCCCAAGCCAGAAAGGAAAAGAAAAAGAGTGCTGCCTTCAGAGGGCCAGCTGCCAAAGAAGAAATGTGACAGTCAGTCAGTCTACTATTTCTCTTGCTCTGCAAAAACTAAAAGGGAAAAAAGCCTCCAGCAGGGAATCAGGGCAGAAATGGTTATCATTTTGTTGTGTTGCAGTTGTGGGGTTTTTTTGAGAACTTATCAGCTGTGCTAAGAAGGCAAAATTTACAACCATAACTTAGGATATGGGACTACATCCAGGTCCCTAATTATGCCTAAGGCTGAAAGATAAAATGTAGGAGCCATAATTACTTGTATTACAGTATTCTTTTGTGTTTGCTGCAGGAGATGTGTCTGAGAATGAGAAGGCTGAATTCTGCTTTCGCCCACCCTGGAATATATCCAGGGTAATCCCCAGCAAGACTACTGCCCATTCTCACCAGTGCAACTACGAGCAGAAGTAGCCCTCTGGTACGCGGCATTATGGCTGGAGTGTAGTGGCCAGTGATAGAGTGATGGAGAGGAAACATGGTCTGCAGCGGCTTGAAGCAAAGTACTGGATCTTAGTAACCAAACACACACCAACCTGTGTGCACAGGGGACTGGGCCCCATGGGTGACTTTTAACGGGCAAGTGGATAATGCACAATTTTCTAATAATGGAGCCAGCAGCTGTGCACTAGAAATGTTTTTGAGCACAATGGCATGCTTCTGTAGTTGCAGCCCAGGAGGCATGAAGCAGTGAATTAGGATGAGAGCCTCAGCAAGGAGTTTTCGCTCTGGGAGGCAGGCTGAACGAGAGATGGCTCCTTTTATTGCTGTTATTACTGCTTCTCTGAAAGATTGTCAGACCTTCTCCATCCTGTTGTCCTGCCAGAGGGGATAGGTACCTGACTGCTGAGGAGTTCCCCATACTAAGCTGGCACAGGTCTCATGGATTAGGTCATCATGGCCACCCCATCCCTGGCACTGTGCATGTGAAGGATGCGGGGAGGAAAAGTGGGCAATCACTGTTCTTTCACCATCCCCTGCAGGGCGATAATCCCTTGAGGACTACCTAAGATTGCCATTTGGTGATCCCCAGGATTTCTCTTCTCCACCTCGGGACCACAAACAGTGAAAAACTGGTCACAGAATTACTCTGTGGTAGCCACTTCCTTCACTGTCTGAGTTATCACAGCACATCTGCAAATCTGGGTCAACGCATTATCTGTCCTTCCTCCAGAAGTTCCACAGAGATATATAAGTAATGTCATCCTTTCCTTACAAAGGGAAAAACAAAGGGCACAGACTGTGTTTTTGCCTGGAAGTTGGTGACAGGGCTAGGAAACAAATTTTGCAGTCCAGATACAGCTTCACCACCCTCATGACGTTGTCCTTGCACTTTAATTAGAGGTGGCAGACAGCAGGTAGGAGGAATGAGAGACACAGAGATTTGAAAGAAAAAGCTCCCAGTCTTTGTGTTCAGTCTTCAATATTTTTGTGACAGTGAAGAACAGTACTAAGAAAAAAATGCCCAGACGGCACCAGCGGGGCTGTGCAGCAGGTAGATCTTTGTCAGCTTCATAGGCATGAAGCTCTTCAGTTTTGGTTGAAAGTCCAGTTCTTTATAAAAAAAGTTCCAGAAAGAGCTTGGGCAAATCTGTAGCCCTGTAATAAGATATTGCCATGGCTAATAACAGGTCACAGGCTTTGTATGGAGTCTGAGAGACCTTGGGGCGTGCTCTGCCTGAGCTTTTCTTGACGTCCCTTCAGATCTGTTTTACTAGGTTTAGCTGTAACTACAGGCTTGCTAACTGACCAGGTAGCTATGGCCAGTTTGTTTTGCTTTTGTTTATCTTTCCATGGTGTAACCATATTTCTGACTCTAGTGTCATGACGTAGTGCAGTGAAGTGTAAGTCTGGTTTGACAACAGGCCTTGGGAAGTGGGGGCACAGGATGGGCTTTAGGAGAATACAGGTATGGAATGGAAAGAGGTGGGGCACAGGTTGGCACTGGAAGCCACATAGATATAAACAACTCTGCAACAGCCAGTTAAAGAAATGCAGCTGGACAAATGTCCTGGAGCTGGACAAAAGCAGTTATTCTGGGCAACAAAGAGAACAAGGAACAAGTATCTAGCATATGTAAAATGCACCATAAGTAATAAATTTGGATGTGGTGTGGAGCTGCAGACCAATGAAGAAAGAGCATGGTGTAAAAGCAGACATATAAAAAAGACCCCAGCAGGACCCTAGAGTGAGGAAGAATAAACCGTCATCATTGACATTGTATTCTTTTCAGTGAAGGACTCCAGATGCTGATGACACACCATGACAACCCCCATCCCTTCCCATCAGAGAGAAACCACCACCATCAAGACCCAGAAGACCAGTGGAAGGGTGAGTATAACATCAGGAAAAAGGGTGCAGACATAAGTTTCAAATGCATTATTATTATTGAGGG
>KZ505686.1:658996-688723 GCA_002844005.1 Limosa lapponica baueri | reverse complement strand
ATCTCAAACCTGTGAGGTCCATGAAGTCTGGTGGGATTTCAGTCCCTGTGTAAACTGGCTGCAGTGAAGGCAGGGACATGGAGCTGCTGCATTTCTCTTTTTTTCCAAACACCCTCTCTCCTCCTTGAGCTGACTGCCGAGGAAGAGAGGGCCTGGGGATGTCACTAGATCTGTTTGCCATCCATCCTCTACTCCCGGCCTCCTTGCTCTTTCCCTGGTACTGCCAGTGGTGCCGGGATGCTGTGTGGGACGGGCTGCGGCACTGCCTCTGAGTGAGCTGGGCATTGCTGTACGTGCTGGGCGCTTGCTCTGCTGCTCCCGCTCCCTCCCGAAAGCAGTGAGCCAGATGGCTGAGCCCCTCCTGCCTCGTGCACAGCCACCAGAGCATTCCAACCGTGCACCCTGTCACTGTAGCTGTGCATGGAAGCGGGGGAAAGGCAGGAAACATAAGGTTTGAGCTTATCAGGGAGACTCCTTCGGATAGCAGTCGAAACAGGCAACATTTGTGCAGAGAACGAGCACGCACGTGCTACACCGTATGCATTAACCATGAGGTGGGGAGCAGGGGGATCCCAGTTGCTACTAAATCTCGGCTCACTCAGCTGGAGAGCTGTTCTGGATCATCCTTTTGAAGTGTGTGATGGAAAGCTGTGGTGCCCAGTGCCCAGGATAGCCAGGCAGCGGTCAAGAGAGCTGGGCTCTGCCCTCCACCCTGCTGCTCACTTGCTGAGTGACTTTTCATATACCCAGTCAAGAGCATCCATTAATCATCTGGCTGCTTCATTTTTTGGGGGGCTGGCTATGCGGGACCCTGGTGCTCGCTGGATGTCCTTCCTTCAGTACTGGACAGCCTGTGGAACAGAACCTGTACTTTTAGAAGAAGCCTTTCTTCTTCCACCACGATGCACCACTTGTCAGCCAACATGAGAGGGAACAAGCACTTGTAAGCATGAAGTACCTTCCTGGCAGCCCAAATGCATGTGTGTGTGTGTGTGAACGTGTGCTGGGGAAGTGCTGCTGGGCAGTAGTTTACACTTTTCAAAAAAGAAGTCATGTGCTACCTCAGAAAGGTCTCCTTAAATCTCTAGGTAAATAAAGATTCTAATGTCTGTTATCCGACTTCACAGCCTTTCAGTTTCATTAAGTTAATAGCCTCCATCAAGGGGCCAGCCCGGATGCTTAAGGTTGATTTAAAACCTGTGAATTCATCAATCTTAAATTGCACTTCAAGCAAAGTCACTGTACCGCACCCTGGGGACACGTGGAAGCCCTAATGCTCAGCACAGGACTTTGATGCCAGCACAACAGGGACCAGATAACCAGGGTCCTTTGTGCAGTCCTTATCTGGGCTTGTTCAGCTGAGAACTCCACCTCACTGGTGGCCCACGTTTCCCTGGTGCACAGTGGGATGATTTGTCCTTGCAGGCAACATGTTAAGTAGACAGTCATGGGGGGCTGCTCTTGCAGACAGCTATTCAGAGATGCATGAGCAGAAGTGGACAGGTCTGGAAGATGGGTCATGGGGCAGCTAAGCATTTTCTGTGGTGACTTCTTAGTTTAGGCCTGTCCAAATTAGTTTCCACTCTTGCAAAGACAATGCTGGCTTCTCTTCTGTCACCACACAAATAAGGCAAAGGTATCTTTGCTCTTCCCTAGAGGCTTCTGAGAGACAGTTCTTCTTCAGAGAGCAGCGTGGCTCTGTGTCACTGGACATCTATGGAGATGCAATTGCTGGGCCCAGGGATGACAGGGCAAACAGGATCCTGGAGAAACCTTGGAAAGAGTATTATTCCTAATCTTGCTAGATATACAAACAACATAAACTGCGTGTCCTTTGGATAGGCTTAGGCACAGGTACTTTTAGCAGATGAGGCCTCAGCTGGCTTGTGGTGACCTGCATACATGGATGTTGCCTTGCCAGTTGGGGCACTCTGAAAAGGACTGGCAGTATCAGACCCTTTCTTAGTGTGTAGGGAGGACTGTTAGAAGAGAAGCAAAGCTTATGTACGGATACATATGGATAAACTACATTACTTGTACTCCATACCTTTAGTTATTTCAGTCCAAATCAAGAGGATATGCCTCTGCTGACAAGTTCTGTCCTAGTTTGACCGAGACTTACCATTTTTCACCCCTTCACTTCTGCACATGTGCAAGTCCTTCTGACTAAGTGGATCATTGAGACAGTGCTCACCTCTTGCCACCTAGCAAAGGTCCCACCTGTTGACTCTGAGTCACTTTACTACTCATACAGGAAGCTTCTACTGCCACTATCAATACCAGGGGTATAAAAGTAATCATTGTCTTGTCCAAATCTTTTCACATTTTGTCGAAATTCTCTACCTTCAGCCTAGACTCACTGTGTGGATTCAGAGGTGAAGTCTGGGCTTCTGGGTGCACTGCAGATACATAGTCAAACTGAAGATAAAGCAGAAACTCTGGAGTGACTTCAGTCTTGGTTCCCTTGGGCTGTTGGTATTGCATCTTTCAATAGGAATAAAGAAACTGAAACTAAATCAGAGGAAGAGAGAGAGGGAGGGAAAGAGAGAGAGGGAGGGAAGGAGAGAGAGGGAGCCAACTCCACATCTATCCACGTGCAAAGCTCCTTATGTGAGTTCCAGTTTCTGAAAGTGTCCAGACAGAGGAGGAAGGAAGAGTGATAAATGCCTGTGTTTTTATCCAACCTCTTTTTAATTTGTAGTTTGTAATGATATCTTATTTTTTATTCTTGGATGCTTTTCCTCCTTGCCAAGTCCTTGCTGCTGCCTGCATCTCATACATAGCAAGGTCTTCATCACATCAAGAATTCATAATCATCCAAAAATATTCAATAGGAATATAAAATATTTACATGTGAAAGGCTGTCAGACAGAATGAATCACTTGTGTTACTCGGTTGGAAATTGTTCACTTAGAGAGGGCATGAATTGTGCCAGGGCACAAGACTGTGTTGTCCTGGATGAGTGCTATGAGTATGGTGTGGACGAGACCCTAGGGTGGTCCTCGCAGCTCCTGTCCTTGGCTGCTCTATGGTGTGTGAGGGTGGCTGGAAGCCAGGTGTCTCTTTTCCAGGACGGGGCAGGCTCCAGGTGTCTTTGCATAGCCGGCCAGCCCTTGTTCTGCTGAGCGCAAAGTAACGATATCAGACAGAAGGAGGCCAGGTGGCCAGGCTTGGTCCAGACATCTGACACAACCAGTATTTACACCCCAGATTCTCACCTTCTTTTAAGTGCTTTGCTGACTCTGTTTCAGCATAAGTGCACTTCCACTATCCTCTGTTTCTTTGCTGAGTCTGGCCCATGCACGTACCTTTCGCCTGCACAGGCCCATAGAGGCTTATCTCCAGTCTCAGACTCCTTCCTGAGCTCTGCTCATGCTCTGGCTTTCTTGAACCAGCCCTTCTCCTGTTCAGGCTCCTAGAGACTGTCAGTTGCTTCCTCTTGTAATCACCCTCTTTTTCAATAAGCGCAGCTGGGTGCTGCACAGTTGCCATGGTGTGAGCTGGGAGGAACTCAATGACTTTGGCAAGTGACCCGAGGGCACGTCCACACGGCACAGTGCACTGCTGTGCTGGAGCGCCGAGAGAGCCCAACAGCAGGGTGCTGCATGGAAACGTTAGCTCGGGTCATGGAAGTGACATAGCAATGCCAGCAGACTGCTCCCAGCACGACCAGCTCCCTGGAGCCAGCACCACACAGTGCAGCTCCTGTGCCTTCGAAGCTAAGGCATGACGTGCAAGCTGGGAAATTTCTGCATGAGCTGCACTGCGTGTTGGAGATACGCTCTCTAGCATAAGAGAGAGCAGAACATGCCCCACGTTTTTGAGCACGCAGTCTAGGGTCCATCCATGTGCAGTGTCACAGCAATTAATAAGTCAGCTTTAATTCCTCCACTGAGCACACCTGGTTACTGTTTGACACTGCCCAGCCAAGGTTCTTTTATAAACCCAACACATAGAATTAAGTGGCAGGAACCCAAACGCTAACCAAACCAGATCATGTCTGGGACAGTATTCTTGGCCATTTTATACGCTGATATAATGCTCCATTGAAGCTAAGGGGTTTCAGGGTGCCTCTCTGGAGGAAGCTGTCTAGCTCAGGTCTGTTCTAGCACAAGAACTACTAGCAGGAAGGGAGTCTGATAAGAAAGGGTGTCTGGTAATTGCTGCTGGCTGTTGAAATGATTTGTAAATACAAGATTTCAGAACGGAGATAAAATGCATCTCTCTAAACTGGTCATCCCTAGTGTAGTTTCTGCTCCCATTCCCATTCATGTACTAAATAGCAACAGCTGTCAGAGCTCTTCTCTGGAGGCTAAGCAGGCTCCAGTTTTCATTTGTTTGTTGATTTAACTTTCACAAAAGGGAAGGACATATCCTGGAAGAAATACCATCATGTTACAACACTGGGGCAGTAAATCCAACACTCTGGCAATATACAAAGGGAGAAGGGGCTAAGAAGAGATAAGAATACCTGGAGTCTATGCAATGCAGGATATGATTAGGACTTTATGTTCCTTGGATGAACTCTTTGAGTCTGGGGCTCCTCTGGTCTTACTGCATCGGTATGGGACCACTGCCCTGTTATGCAGACAAAGATTGTTAGTTGAGTTTTACTGAACCAGACCCCAAATAGGCTTTAAGGGATTGGGCTAGAAGGTAGGGAGGAATCTAGACTCATTTCACCCACTGGGAGCTCAGACAAGTCACTTAATCCCTCTGTGCCTCAATTATCTTTCTTTAAACAAAGGCAACGTTGCCATGGTGAGTTCTGAGGTGCTCTGCTGGTAAAAAAAGCGATGGTCATCCAAATGATATCAGTAGTGCATTAGCATTAGGGCAAGGAAAAGGGGGATCTGAAGTCTCCTTTCAGGAGGCATCTATGAGGAAAAACGTTGGCCCACAGAAACTGCTATCTGACATTTTCTCAGTATCTTCCTTGCTGGTTCCAAACTCTCTTGTTGCCCCTTCTCTGATGAATTCTTGGACCCTGGAAGATGCACACAGAGGAGGTTTTCTTACAATGTCAGTATGAAAGAGACTGTAAAGATCAGAGCTGAGCAGCAAAATGGAAGACACCTAGAGATTTGTATTTAAGAGCGAGCTGGGGTTGGGGGGGAGGGGATAATGGGGAGAAAATATCACTCAAGAATATATTAAAGAGAACAATCTTGTGTTGACAGAGGGATGAACTAGGTGACCTAATAGAAACTGTTGTTACAGATTTTTTCACTTCTGTCACATAATAGAGGACTTCAGTCTCCAGAGCTGTCAATCCAACACCTTTCACTAGCAGAAGTATTCACTCAAAAATAATCTTGGTGAAAAGAAAGAACCTCAGTTAACTACTTGCCTGCAGCAGATAGAATGCAGCCAGGAGGCTTGTTTGGCAAGTAATTATAAATGCACTTTTGCTGCCCAGGTGCAGGAAGCACAGCTTAAGCTTTTATTCATTAACATCATTAAAATTTCCATTTCAGCTGTCGCTCTGGCATTGACAGTGCTTACAAAATTGTGACCAGGTCAAGTCAAAATTGGCAGTGAGCCTGACGCTGGGCACGATGAGTTCAATTGCTTAAAAGAGCCAAAAAAACACTAATAGAAATGTTAAATGATTCAGGGGTACCCCTATGCACTTTAGATGACAGGAAGGGTGGCCTTCAGGATAGAAAGAAACAGAGGAGAAGAAGGTTCAAGAACATGGGAAATGTCATGTCTGATCTGGCCAATTATCCATTTGTTTGGTATTTTGCCTTTGATACTGGTGAGTACCAGAAGCTACAAAGGAAAGCTTACAGGATCTCCCACTGGACAGTTAAGGATAACCATTGCTTAGGGAAATATCTTCCCTAGCACCCTCATTAATGGTTGGCTTGCATGCTATAGAATCATTGAAGCTTTTATATTCATCATTTGTATCTTAACTTCTCCTATTGTAAATCTGAAAAAGTTCAATATCCACAAGCATCTCCTTCTTATTTGAATCCTTCCACACCCTGCACCTCGGAGATACCTTGTAGCAGAGATTTCCACAGGTGAATGAGGATGCCTGAGGAAAAGTATTCCCTTTGATGGAATACTTTCCCTATCACTCAGTTTAATGAGATGTGCCTTTGGTGCTGGAGTGTGAAAGACAAGGTAAATAGGAACATTGAATTTGCTTTTCTACATAATTTATTCTAACTATTTTGAATGCCTATTTTATTCATATGATTTCTAAAATAAATACACCTGCCATTTAATTTGCTCCCTACATGGAAGTCATGCTATGCCTTGAAACAATTGTGTTGACTATTTCTGGACCCCTTTGATTTCTGCTATAATTTTCTTTGAATACAGAACTGAACACAATGTTCTGGACATAATGCACTTACATACTGACCTCACACTGGTTTTAGAAAGAAACTCCACACTATTCTATGTGCATGCCCCAACAAATGGAGAACACTGTTTGACCGCAGAAAAGCACAGTGTTACGAGGATGTCTAAGGCAGCCTAGGAGAACATAAAATCTTTCTCATTTTGAACCTGGGAACACATATGGATGCTTCAAATGAATCCCTCCAAGGTGCATTTGTTACCAAGAAACTGTACACTGTTCCGCGGTTGATTCCTCACATCTTTCTCTAGGTTTGACAAAGAATATTTACCATTTCCAAATATTGCCATCTTACTGACTATTTGCTTTTACCACATTGTCCATTAATCTACAAACCAACAAAGATCTTTCTAGGAGACAGATGTGTGCTTCTACTAATATTTTGCTGTGTTGGAAATGGCAAGCTTGATGCTAGATTACGTATTTATTTTTTCAGACGCTTAGCCAGCTTGTCTGCTTGCCGTGGCATGATGTTCTCATTAATAGAGTATCTGATTGCCTACCCTGTTGTTTGGGTCCTGTCGAGAATGTTTTGAAAATCCAAGTGAAAACAGGCAGACAATTTTCATTTGTCCCATATTTGCTGACACGCTCGAAGAGTGCTAATAGATTGAAGTGGTTTTGCAAATGCCCTTCCAGAGTCCCTGTTATATCTGCAACTTTCAGACATTTTGTCATTCCAGTCTTGTTTCAGTCGCAGGTAACCAACTCTCCCTGCTCTGCTTTCCCAAACACCTATTTCAGAGTGCTACTGCCACATCTGCCGCCCCCTGATTCTCCTTAGAGCTGATATCAGCCAGGCTGTGTACTTTCTGTAGCAACTTCACAACTTCATTCTTAAATTCATTCAGACCATCAGATGTACTGTGCGACTTCTGTCAAATTGCTTAGCTATTCTGTGTTGCTATTTCCCCTCCTCCCCTTTGTATAATAAGGTAAGAGTAGTTATCTCCCTCACAGGGGGTTGGAGAAACTTAATTCATTCATTTTTGTGAAGTCCTTTGAGTCCTTCAGAAGGAAGTTGCTACAGAAGAGCAAAGTACTATTATTCAAGGACTTGATCAGTGTTCCTAAATATACACTTTAGAAAATTTCAGTCCACCTTTAAAAATTTGACTGAATGCTTCTGTGATCAGCCCTGTTTCTAATGTATTCACATGATACTACACATAGGAAAGAATTGCCTCTGTTTGGATGGGTGCTCTAGATTAATTGTTTTATTCTATCTTTTCCCTGCAAACATCTCTTACATATTAATATGTAATAACGAAGGGATTATGATACTAGGCCAACTGCAACCTCTGGTTTCGATTTTTTTCATGTAATCTCCTTTTTTTTTTACAGTTCCATTTTTAATGCCTTGCCTTTCCTTTTTTATTCTTTTTCTGCTTGCTGAGTAGATTATGTGGTTTCCCCCTCGAATTTCCAATGAAGCTGAAGCTAGGATATGATTTTTGCCTTTGCTTATACCTACATTGTCACAGCAGCAGCCATGACAGTGTCCCAGCTTGGGGAACAGGGCTCACCCTGCCACTGCACACACTAGTTCTTGGAAGTTACTCTAGACTCAACCAACCTCCCTCACCCAGCATCTTCTCCTCACATTTTCCTTCTGTTCCTGTGCTCCTAACTGCATGTTCCAATAATCCCTCCTTTGTATTTACACATTGCCAAACAGCTACTTTTGACCCCAGAAGTAATTCCTTTTCTGTTGTCAACTCTACATCATCTCTGACAATTGCTGTCGCAATTTTTTCTGAGGCACCTGCTTGCTATGTGGTAGAGATACTGACGATGGTCAGGTCAGATCCCTGAAAACATATTGCTCATTAACCAGATGAATGGTCCTGTTGCCATTCTCTGAGACTCAGACAGATGCCCAGTCAGGATAGAAGATTTTCCATCCAGCTGCACCTGTCCCTGGGGCTTCTTCCAGGAGCCATTTCTGAGCTAATGGCTCCTACAACTGGAAAATCACAGGCTTGTTGCCCTGAAGTCCACCCACTCTGTCTGGGCTATCCCCTCAGCAGGACTATCAGCTTTCAATGGAATTTAGATATGTGTTTAACTGTGATTAACAAACTGTATCGGTATTGCTTCATCACACAGTGCTGCCCAAGACCAGGCTGGATTTTAAGAAGCTTGTTCCATCCTCAGTGCTTACCCTGTCCCTTGCTCCACAACAGCTCGGCAAGTTCACCTTCCTCCAGTGCTCTGCAGCAGCTTCCCAGACTATGTGTTATTTCATATTGCTTCCCCTTGCTTGAGAGGGGTGGATGTATCCTCTACAGTTCTTACCTCAGGGGTTTATTGATGTCCTCAGATGCCCTGGGTAGGCAGGCTGGGGACATGGCTGCAGGAAGACCCTCTGCTTCCGAGGTGCCTCTGCCACACACTCTCCTGCTCACACCCAGCAAAGTCACACGATCCTCAGGGAATGGCCAGCACTAGCTCAGCAGTTGTCATTTATAGCTTTTTGTGGTGACTCAGTAATTGATGTCATCATCTAAGCTCCTTGAAGAGATGTTTTCTGATCAATCTATCCCTCTTGCAAGTGGGATAGATGGGAGCAGGAAAAGCCAGGTGTCTGTGGCACCAAGAGGCAATTTGTAAACTGTGGGTATTTTGTCTGTTTACTTGATAGCACAAAATTTGTCACTTGTGTGAGTAATTTACTGCTAATTATCAGCTTACAATCTGCAGATAGGAAAATCAGAGCCAATGTGCATTTTCAGAGGAAAACGAAAATTACTCCAAGTACTATATAATTATGCACTTAGCTGGGACTTGCTCCTGAGCCTTTCTAGAACATTGCTTTTCAACTTGAGCAAGTTTACATACAATTGCATTACCCTGTACGTGGGAAGGGAGGGTAGCAAACACCAGAGAGACCAAAAAACTAGAAGACTAATGGCAGAAAGTACAGGAGATAAAACCCAAGGTGATAAACAGTTAAAATTTCCTTCTCAAAACCCAGGAGAGCCGTAACTCTTGGCTGAGACTGTACAGCACTTACACATCGCTGCCATACATCCTGCAGCCCTTTCACCTTTTGCTACTCCAGCCCTGAACTCCTCACACACAGTTCTTCCCCTCCTCTGGCCCACACCGTAGCCTGCTTCTTCCCATCCTAAACTCACGAATGCACTCTGCCAAATGCAGCCCCATATGTTGTACCTAGTAACTGAACAGAAACAATGGAAAGGAAAACATCATTTTCATTCCTCACTTAATGCAGTGTTGGACTGGGGTCACCAGAGCTTCTGGGCCAGCGTGCTAATCTCTTGCAGCCCACTGCTGTGCACCGAGCAGCTGCAAGCTGGACTTTGCTAACATAGTACACTTACAGCTTCATTTTGTCTCTCCTTTGCGATAAAGTGAAAACCCCAAATATTTTAGTGGATTAAATTACACAGTTAGTGAGTTAATAGTCTAAGGGCAAAGAAATGGGAGTCAGAGTGGTAAGAGATGTTGTCAGATGAGATTTGAAATAGGATGAAGAGTCAGTGAAGCAGAGAGCTACAGGAAGGAAAATGTTAAATACTTAATTGAATTTGCATAAGTGATTCCTTAATGATAAACTAGGGATAGGTGAAGCAGAGAAATTAGAGATGGAAAAGACTTATTGGGTCATCTAGTCCATAAAGCAGTTCAGATAAAATAACAGTCTTTCCTGCTCACCCATACCCCCACTCTCATTCGTTCTTGCTCCTTCTGCCTTCTGCATACACATATAAACTCCCTGGATTTCTCTTGCATCTCAAACCTACAGCAAGTATTTTCAGAAGTTTTTATTATTTCTAATTTCTCTTTGAATGGAGAGAATATGGTGCAGAATTAATTAGCATCCTTGGAGGTGGGTGTTGTTTGCTTGTTCCTACCACAGACAGAGCAGAGCCAAGATGCATTTGTGTTTTCTTTGCTGTCTGACCCTTTTGCTGAAAAACAGCCTTCACTAGATGTTGAGCAGAGACTGACCTGAGCCCTGAGGCTGCCTGCTGAGATCCCTCACTTGGCAGGCACCTTGGTGCCAAACAGGGCTTCTGTTTTCACTACGCAGACATTTATCTACCTGGAAATGGGCAGACACCCCAGACAAAAATCATTAGGCACAGACCTCTAAGAGCCGTAAAATTATCAGGATTAAGGCTTCCTGCTGAGTCAGTCACGGGGATGGTTTCTGGGCGCCAGAGCTCTGCTGTTATGCAGGGATCACCATCCCAAGACCCACGCCAACCTCTTGCCAGCAGCTCCAGCCACTTGGAGAAATCTGGTTAACTTTTGCAGCTGGTTTTCTCTGGGAGTCTGTGGGAAGGGCTGTGCCAGTTCTTCTGGATGTCTTACATGAGCCGGAATGTGTCTGAGAGGCTGTGGGGCTGTAGGGCTGTGGAGAAGAGCACATATGTTTGGGCACTTAGCAGAATCTACAGGGATTTTTTTTTGCCCATGACAGTAATCAGCCCCTGGATAAAGCGTCATCTGTCAGGTTTCACTGCAGAAATATGAATGACTTAGGCAGTTCTTCTCCTTCCCACTCGTCAGAAGGGTAGTTTGGATCAATGCCAGCTTCACTGGGGACAAGCTAACACAATAAACTATTTTTTCATGAATAATGGTCTGAAATTTTTAATGAATCTGCTTCATTCGTGTTCATTCCAGTTTTGCCCTCTACTTTGTACCCGTGCAGGATGAGTGGGGTGAGCGGACAGGTCTACCTGAGGAAGCAGAAATTTCAAGCAATTATTGCAGGAGAATGAGGAGACGCTAAATTTAGATTCATAGGAAAAGGGCTTGAGGAGCCGGTCTGAGATCAGAAACCCACTGGGAGATGACCTCCCCGTCCGAACATGTTTCCTTTTGGCTCAATGACTCCTTGCAAGAAACTGGGCACTCAAGGCAAACCATGGACCAGATTTATTCCAGTAACTTCAAACTATAAGTGCATTTGCGAAAGGAACAATCTGCCCATTAATGGCCTGAAAGAAAGGAGAAATTAATCAAATGAATGATTGAATATGAATTATTCTTCCAGTCCTTCAAATTTCCCAATGCAGTGCAAGTCCTTTCTAACCCAAGCTCCTCGTCAAATCTTCTCCCCTTTAAAAGGCTGTTGTATTATTTGCCTAAATTATTCATGTGCTGAAATAAACGTGTTGGTTATGGAGTTGTCCCATCTCCCTTTCCTTCTGCTGAAAATATTATTTAACTTAAAGGTGGCAGTTATATAATTTAATCCTTGCCTTCTATTATTAATGAATTTTAACATGAAATATGTAGGCATTTTGCCTATTCTGCCTTATGGAGCATTGGCCATAATTATGTCAGATGGATTTTTTTTCTCCTTTTTTTGAAGAAGTATTTATTAGAAACTGTCCTCTGTGGTGCTGACAGAGGAAGTTTAAATGGAAGAGTAATTTCTCCCTCCTTATTTTTAGCCTTCTTGTCAACCATTTTCAAAAATGGACCTTTCCAGTGCCTTACATCCTATCGGCTTGAGTCCTACAGCACTTTCTGGGGTGATGGACCTCTGTCCCTGCAAGCAATTCTGGTAAAATCAACAGATACAATTGTGAAGGTAAGTTTGGCTAGACCCTTTCCTGAGTTTTCTCATTAATTTTCTCACTTGGGGATATGGCTATAGTTCCTGTTTTACATATCTGGAAATAGAGTGTGGGGAAATGATATGCTCATTCACAACGTGATTGCTGGTAACAGCACCTAGATTTTCTCATTACCAGCCCCCCCTCTTCTTACTAGACCACCCTCCTTTTCACAGCTGCCAGCTCGCCCGGGACCCGGAGCTGCCCCCACTGGTTGTCCCTTCCACCCCTGGTTCCTGTGCGCCAGGAGCTCCAGAGCTGCTACCGTCTCCTCTCTTGCTTTCTGGTGTGATTATTCTCACTCCTGTTTGCACACACAGATGGAGCTCAATGGATCCCTAATAGCATCCTTTACTTAATTAACATGCAATTAGCTTAATGAATATTTTAACCTCATTATGTAGTTACTCATCTTTATCTGTTGTGGCTAAGTCTAGTGCCCAGCTCTGGCCTGTTACAGAGACAAGCCAAATTAGTCTGGTTCTTCAATTATGTTTGAGGGGCCTCTTTATATGGTTCTTTCTCCCTCCCTTTATTTGTCATGTCTATGATAGAAGGGTTGGGATTTATGGAGGCAGAACATGTCTTTTTCTTCATCTTTCCCTGGAGTACTAGAAATTTCCTTAGAGATAAAACAGAGTCAGGGGGTGGTGATATTAAATTCTTCTGGATGGGCAATATATTCTGTTGACTTGGTCAGGATGAACCCTGTTGCTCTTCCCATGGGATAGGCTTTCTTGGCAGTCACATCTCCCAGCTGTGGATCTTTCCCATTTTCAGCCTGCTATATGGTGTGATGGTGTGGCACACACTTCACAGTGTGACAAATGCCCTTCTCCATCATGTTCTTCACACTCAGGATTTGTACCTCAGCAGAAGCAATGTCTGCGCCTTGCAGGTGTGGGATGGTTGTCCCTCAAGCCACTGACAGGCGTGTGGAAAACCCTCCTGAGGAAAGTGTCTGAGAGTGGCAAGCAAACCACAGTCCTTTGGGGCCAGACGAGGGAGGAGGTGGACTCTTGCCCAGAAATACTGTAGCAGGAGATGAACAAGAAGGGGTGTCTGCTTTCCCTCAAGTGATCTTGTTGGCAGATTTCACCCTCTTCCACCAGGCAGGTATCTTAGCAAAGCTTGGCAGGAGCCTGCCTTGAAGTTCCCATTGCCGCCTTCTCCAGGCAATTAGTTTGTAAATGCAGCTGGAGGAAGGCGAGAGGAGAAAGCAGGAGCTTTTTCCCCTGACCAAGATGTGGGGGCAGGGGAAGATAGTTTACTTGAGTCAAGAGTGACCTCTTGAGCTGACTGCAAAGCAATATGAAAGATAGGCTTCTTCAGTCTTACTAGACTGGCAGAGTGGTGACCTAATAGATCATGTCTTGGCTCTCTAATTGGGACACGTGTGTGAGGGAAGATCTTGCTCCCACCATGCTCTGGGAAGAAAGCAAAACACATCTCTGTGTTGACTTGTTTACTGCTGGCATCTCAGCAGTCCTCTCACTGACTCTTCCTTCTTGTTATGACCTGGGGAAGGCAGTCATGCTTCCTACCCCATACCTAGTGAAGCAGGTTGGTAAGAGCCATTTTGTCTCAATGGGAATCCACACATAAAGAGAGGAATGGACTTCAAAGATCTTAACAAAAAGAAAATATCTCCGGTAAAATGCCATTGGAAAGTTAAGAAACCAGTGAGCACTATTTCCTTCAGGCTATGCTTTTTGTTGTTTTGAGTCAGCAAGGTTAACCAGAGAAATAGAGCAGAAAGTTGAGATTATTTGGAACGGCTACAGTTGAGTTTTCAAAGCCTTCTCACATGCTTCAAAGGAAAACAACAAACTCTATTTACACAATGCATACTCCTGCCATCTTAACCCTGAGCTGGCTATGCAGAGAAGGAGAAAATGAGATGGTAAGGGGGTGTTAGCAAAGAAGAAGTGCAGAAATAATGGGGGATGTCTTAATGATAGGAAAGCTATGCCCCCTCCTCAGCAAAGCTATGGGTCCTGTCCAGCAGGGCTACCATATGTCCTTCTTGAAGCTGTGTTTTTCTGATGGGTTCCACCTCCCTGACAGGCCAGTTCCAGAGCTCTCAGTCAGCTGTTTCCAGCTCTGACTTAGCATGTCATGTTCAAATTCTGTCGAGGTATCACCCAGCTCCTGTCCTTACAGAGGAGCAGCCGTGTTCAATGAGGTAATGAGCTGAGAAGATTTGTGGGTGTGCATATTGCAGCAGGGTCAGCCCATGCAATCCATGTAAAGAGCACTAAGTCTGCATTATTTGTCTTAATCTGGCACTCTTACAGAAGCAGCTGTTACTGGGGCTGAATATTTTATCGACAGGACAAACACAGCTAGAACAGCCATCCATCCCAAAGTCAAGTGGGCAGACTCATATCGCTCAGTGCTGTGACTGCTGAAGCCTAAGGATCAGGATTAACATTCTTTTGTCCACAGCCTTTGGCTTGACTGAAGCAGCCTTATGGCACAGAGTAGGTTGGTAGTTCAGTCCCCATCTCATCCTGTAGCTACTGCGAATAGTTCCCTGTGCACACAAGGCAAGACACCCTACTACAGTCAGGAAAAGGATTCAGCCTGTTGCTGCTGCTGGGGACAGGGCTATATCCAGCAGGCAATAATTGTGCATGTGCCAGAGGAAACAAAAGCCTCCTCTCCTCTAGGTCAGGAGGGTAAAGGCTTTCATTTTGGTGGTGAAGATCCCACCATGTAAACTTTCTCATGATCCTTGGGTGTGACTTCAGAGCCAGCTGGGTACTGGAACGCTTTGTGTGTGTAGCACAAGTGTAAATCCAACCCAACAGACTAGCTGTTCCTTTTTAAAGGATTTTGGGTTGCCTTTGTAGAAAGTTCATGGGGATTCCGCATTCACAGCCCCACTCCGCTTCAGCTGGCAGGCTCAGAAGAGGCCAAAGGCTGGCATCCTCACTGTTGGCCCTGGCTGGGGAATAATGAGAGAGCCCTGTGTGGGAAGCTGTTCTTCTCCTGCTATCTTCCTAGAGAGATGACTTTATTCACCAGGGCTGTCAATCCAACACCTTTCAGCAGCAGGAATTCCGTTTAGAATAAAACAACAGACCCAAAGTTGATAATCAGATGCAAATTATGTACCAGTATGCAGAAGACAAAGATAAGATTTGCATAAAATGTTTGTATGACAGCAGCTAAGTATCCCTAATTTTTTCCCAGAAGGTATCAAAGCACAGAGAGCAATAATTCCTCACCCAGCTCAACTCCCCTCCTCTAGCACAGCTCTTGTATTTGAGTCTTGTATTTGAGGGCAGACCAGTTCACCAGAGAGGTGCCCTTCCCCTCCCACATGCCGGGGGGAGCAGCCTGCTGCGGGGAGGCTCAGGTCAGGCTTGGTGGCAGAGACAGCACTGTTTGTTTCTTTCCTCAGGAATCTTTTTTCCAGGAGGGGAAGCCATTAGCTAAGAAGGTGAAATGGATTTGCTGCTGCTCTTCTGTATTACCAGAGCTTGTTCAACAACTGCTCTCTGTGGAGCTTAAAATAGTCTTTTGAGGATAGGAAGCTGCTCACCAGCTTCAAACCAACATCTAAGTCATGTGTAAAAAGAGCAATCCAGGGTGCTGTTGCTGGCACAGTTTCTCTTTTGCAAGCAGCCGGCAGTTTGTTGTGCAGTGGGATACTCTGGGTATGTGTTTTGGCCAGTCTCCAGTTCAAAATGCTGTCCTTCTCTTTCCACTACCTGTTGGGGTTGGGGCCAGTGTTGGTCAGGAGCTGAGGTGTCTCCCAGAGCCAATGGGGACTACTCACCAGTGATAATGGGTAACCTAGTGGTTTAAGTGGGTTTGCCATATTCTGAAGTTTTGCAATGTGGCTGCTGCACATCCTTGGGTTTGCAGGTGGAGCCCACAAGTCTTCCTATGGAGTGCAAGCAAGGTGGCTTCAATGTGGGTGTCCTCCATGGCTGCTTCTCCTCAGCTTGGCGTTAGCTCAGGACTTTTGGTGCAACACTTGGAGAATGCTAATGGCACCCTTGCTTGGAGACTGTAGGATTCCCTCCTGCACGACACCATCCAGCCACGCTGTGCTCGGCGGGGTTGGCCGCACCTCAGACACTGGGGTAGACACAGTGAGAGGGGGAGGGCTGCTCGTAGGATGTAGGGACTGCACAACTCATTTCAAACCCTGAAGCTGCATGACAGAAACAAAAGGGAAAAACTGGGGTTCTCCAGAGATGCCTGTGCACCACACACGAGTCTGACTCATCTCTGGCTGCCCAGGGGCCCTTCTGTCAGATGGAAAAGAGCTGAGCTGTGGCAGTTGCAGCAGCGGCTGCAACAGCAGCAGTGCCCTGTTCTCGTAATTCACTGCCATCTGCTTCTCCCAGCCAGAATCTATAGCTATTCTTCCCCCCCGCCACCCCTCCCTCCCCACGACAGTTAAAAACATGCCCTAGTTTTTGTCTTCTGTGCAGTATTTTATTTCTGATAGTTCTGGACCTATCTCATCTGCAGTTCAGCAGAAGAATTGCAGAGTAGTCCTACCTTTCTCCAACTCCAGCTCCATGTATTAGCTATTTTCTTCCAACAGTCATTGATATGAGTGGATGTGGCCTGCCCCCCCGCCTCCCCCCCTTTTCCTCTCTCTCTCCCACTGGATGTGTGTATATATGTGAAGCAGGGCAAGAAACAAAAAAGCTGATGCTCAGAACAGATTAGTTTGCATTACACAGCCGACAGGCTTTCTTGGAGAAGGCTAGATACTGGGAATTCAGCATTTCCCCTTCATCAGTGATTGATTGTCTCTGCATCGTGGGGGGATTAGAATTCTGCATTTTAAGTCACTCTTGGCAAGTCCAAAAGTCACAAAAATGCACCTGTAACATGAAATCAGGGCTAAGAAAACTTACTCTTTCCTTCCTTGGCTTCATAAATGTGCCTTTTTCATCTGCATTGTTGACTACTTTATTTTAGATATAGAAGGATTGTGGCCTTTTTCATCCTAAAGCATTTGATAGCTTTAAAAGAGGTAAATAAAATGTTTGCTGGACAGATGAACACAGATTAAATCTTGCACTCATGTGTGCAAGACTACAAACCACCCATTAACTGCTACTGTCTTCCAACAACTCTGTTGACAATGTTTTTGTGTTCTTTTTGCCATACAAAATATTTTTAGATTGGTATTAACCTCTCTGTACTTATGTGGGTGGATGCATGTGTGTGTATATTATTACCCTTAGTATTAACAATTGCAAAATGTACCTGCTTCATTCACTTTATAAACAGCAGAAATTACTGAACATCAGTGAGCTCTGTGCTGAACACAGGACAGGCTGTGTGCCTATGAGGAACAAGGAATCCCAGCTACGAGGAATGTATAATCTTGCATGTTATTGCTTTTAAAATATAGGAATAAGGTCACAATCTATTTCTCTTTTAAAGGTCCATTACAGTTCCTCTACAATTTTGTGTCGTGAAATGTGTTTGGCTTGAAAAAGACCGGGCTGACTCTGCAAACAAGGGAGAATATTTGTGAAACATCCGAAGGAGAGCTTATCAAACCATATTGGAGCAGTAGTCTATTAAAGATTTAACCCCTTTGACATTTTCCTTTTTGTTTACTGTTTGTTCACATCCCTCTAGCTCACAAATATACTGTTTATTGTCCTTCAGATTTTCCATATCATTAATTCTGGCTGAAGGCTCCAGCAACAGCTGTATTTGAAGAAACTAGATTATAATTGAGAGAAATTATTAATGATTTTGTTGATGCCCTCTGCCTTTCTTATTGATTTCACTGGAAATCATCAGCTTGATCGTATTGTCATGAACCTCAAATGGGGAGGGGGCATGTGTTTGAATGTCATGATCCACTGAACTTTAGGTGTGTGCACCAAGGGCACAGGAGTTCTCTCCTGCTTGGGGTGAGTAAGCCACCCCCATTCCCAACACCCTCCTTTCCAGCCTGGCACAGTGAGAATGCATCATGTGTACTGACTACAGTTTATAGGGCAGAAGAATTTATTTTACTCAAGATAACCCAATTATCTGCATCCTTTCATTTAAGTGAGAGGCTACATTTGTAGCTATAAGATAATGATTCCAGGCTCGGCTTTGCAGATGCAAGTTTCTCTACCTCATTACAGACAGAGCTGGTTTCAGACACGGGCAAAACTGTCGGCTGCCAAAGGTGGGAGCCTGCCAGGGGCAAACAGCACCCCAGTTTGCCTGGGCTGGAAGAGACTGGGGTGGCTGGAGCTGCAGCAGGCACAAGCTGACTGTCCAGCCTCTTCCCCCAAGCTCTGCTGTATCAAGGGGATAGAAAAGAAAAAACATATCCTGGGAGGGACCCACTCTGTGGCTGCCACACAGCTGAATTTTGCCTGCCCAAGGGTGAAGAGAAAATCCTTGGGCTGCAAAATTAAATTTTGCCTACCCTGCTGATAAGCCTTGAGCCAACACTGATTATGGAGGTATCTTCACCTCCTTCTATTTTGACTACGAAGAGAGGCTTATTGAAAAGTTGATTTTGATCCCTGTTAAGAAAAAAATAAGGAAAGGAGAAAGACAATAAAATTCCCCCATCTTCAAGATTTTAGATTTAAGTCTCACTGACAATACAATATTTTCTGAAAGTGTTAAGTGACTTGAGGAGGAATATTTTGAATCTAAAATCATTTACATTACCTCCATTTCAATATGTTTGCAGCATCTGCCACTTGTTTTTTTGACCCTCTGTGAGTCCAACATAAACACATTATTCTGCAACATCTTAAATAAAGGTAGGTTAGACACTGCTTCTGCAAGAGGCAATTTACTAAATCAGGGATGATAAATGTAGAACTGCAGTTTGAAAATGAAATGCGATTCTCCACCAAGACAAGTAAGGAAAAAAAAAAAAAAGCGCTAATATGAGAAATTTCTATTGGTAATTTCTTGATCATCCAATGCTGATTTTCCAGAGAGACAGGTATGTCTTCGTTCCTGTAAAATATTCTTTCTCAGGCATCTTCCACCAAAATGTCTGTTGTTTTCAGGGGCCCAGAGGTACTTTTTGCAGACATGGTGAATGAAGAAAAGTAGTTAACATTAGATACCTCACATATGCTGTTCAGAGCCCGGATGAGCTTACCCCCTGTCAGCTGAGGTGGTCCACTTGAAGATAAATTTCCATTTTATCTTCGAGACCAGGTATGCCCAGGGCAGTTGGACCGGCTCCTCAGGCAGAGGGAGGCACATTTCACCCTCCTCCTCCCTCACTTTCCTATCAGCCCCTCCAACCCCTTGGGCTGCCTGCAAGGGCAGGACCGTAGGGGAAGTCTGGCAGGGTGTGAAGCAAGGGAGAGGGTGCCAAAAGGTGGGATGAAGAAAAATAAGGGATGACTGGGCAGAAAGCTCACTTGGCAGAGCTGCCAAGGTCCTGGGGACCCTGCCCAGCCTCTCACCACACTGCCTATGGCCCAGGATCACATTTCAGCCCAGCCTGGAGCCATCAGTCCCTGCTCCAGCGACACCACAGCAGTGCCATCTTACACCCTGCCTTTCCCCAAGTTTTGTTTGTCTACTTGCCGCCACCATCTTTCCAGCAGTCCTTGCTTCTCTTCCCTGGTGTCCCTCTTTCATCCTTCCCCCAGGCTGTTTCCCACCCTCTCCTTTCTCTGCTTGCCCCTATTAATTCCTTAGTCAGTCCTGCCCTGGCTTCCCACCTGCTACTCCCACTCTCCTAGATCTTGCTGGCTCCCCCAGTCCCTCCTGAAGCTGGATGGAAATGTGGCTCCTGCCTCCCTCAGTCCTGATGCCAGAGACCGGGAAAAATCAGAAGGGGGAAATCGGAGGCATTTATTCCTCAGTGCCAGCCTCACATGCCATGAAACCTTCCAGCACATCAGGTATTGTGGTTTACCTGCAGATCTGAGGGCTACTGAACAGCTGTAAATCTGATCCCAAATGCATATTTTTCCTTAAGAATAACAGTTTGTGCATCCTGGTGGAATATGGCACTGCTCTGTGTGAGATACAAATGAATGGTTTATTATTGGCTTCTCAGAAATCAGGACTGGAGGTTGTTGCTCACAATGCACTCTGATTAGAACAGGAGGTCAGACCAGTAGTGTTTCCTTCTGTCTCTGTAGTCTGTGAATGATTTGGTCCATATAAAAATTATGCTATTTTCCACTAATTTTCCTGCTTTACTTCACTAATAGGGAAGGCTGCTGCTGCTGTTACTCAAAACTCTCATCTGGTTTTCCTGGGGAAGTTTGGATGCAGGGGTTGGTTTAGCGAGGAGAATCGCTTCACCCTTCAATGGAGCACAGCCACCTGGGGAGCTGCAGGGAGAAACTTCTTTGGAAACCCACGGGGTGGGTGTGCAATGCTCGAGACATGAGGGGACATGCATGAAAATACAACAGTGCCTGGTGAGCCCCTAGAGGGAGGTTGCAACAAAGGGGATTACATTTTCAAGCCTTAAAAAAGTGCCATCTGTACAATAGGTAAAACAATCTGTACCTTGACTCCAGTGGCCCTGTATTTGGCTTTACTTTGGGTCAACACCCTATGTAACATTCCTCCCCCTTTGTGAGGTACTGAGCAATGGTGTGTGGCAGACCTGGTTGCTCCCAACATCTTCACAGCTCAATGCGAGGTCACCCCTCAGGCACATCTGCACAGCATGTCTCTCTGGAAGCAGTAATAGCCACAGCCATCAGAGTCCCTGGCTCTAGTATCAGGCTAGCATGATTAGCTCTTTTTCTCTTTCTTCTGAGGACTAGATGTAACTGAGAAATCAATCAAACTTCAACCTCTGCCAGCCTATAAAGGGTGGAGGAGGTGGAGGTTCCCAGCAGGTTGTATGATCCATTGTTTCTTCTCTGGTCTGAAAGACAGGGAGAGAAGAAATGTCTTTGCTCCACATTCCCGCTAACTTTCTTGGCATGATGAGCTAGCCAGCTAATAAGCAAGTAATTATACATCGGAATACACAGTTCAGTGGCAATGCTGTCTGCCGGCAGCCGCACTGAGAAATAAGGGAAGAAAGTACTCTGTTTCAGCTCTGCTCATGTCTCCGCCTCGCTGTCTGAATTTGGGTGAGTAACACCTCAACTTTGTGTTTCATCCCCCCCTGCCTCACACAGGGGAGTGCTCCCTGATGCTCACTTTTCATCAGGAGTGCAATTCATGACTGAGACGGCTATGCCGGCAAAACCCGCCTGTGTGAGTGCGGATTCATCTGCTGCTTTGCTTGGGAGCAGCGGGGAGATGGGTGCCCATCCTGGCAGGAACAGCTCTGCTGGTAAACTGTGCCTCTCCACCAGCAGCACTTCCATGCAGCACAGCACCCGCACCCCCGTATCATGTCCTCACATAGCCCCAGCCTTTCTAAAATGATTAGAGCAGCCCAAATGAAAAAGACATTAGTAAATGCAGTTGGTGTTTCTATAATTTCCTCCCAATAGGGTTTTTCTGTTAATTTCTTGTATGTACCGTCTCATGTTACTTGGTTTTACAGTAATGGCCCTTCTAACTCCGGTTTGCTAGAGAATTGTGTTATAAATAGTCACGGTAAACTGAAACAGTCTTCCACTATAGGCTTTCTAAAATGGATCAAGATACAGAGGAAAGACAAGGATGTCACAGTGCCTTAAGGATGTGAGTATATTTAAGCATAGAAGCAACACGGAATTGTTGTTCAGACCCACCCCAAAGGTAAGGAGGGAGCAGCAACCCTTGCAGGGGGTGGCTGTTGTGTTTTGAAGCATGCTTTCACCAGGCACAGTTCCAAACATTTTCTTTTCTTTGCATACTTGTTTTGCAACTTCCGGATTTGGGCAAAAAAATTGTTTAAGATATTTTGACTTGAACAGGTGGTTTGTTAAAAATGTAGCTGTCACTGGACAGGAGCAGAAAGGGTGTATGTGTGTGTGTGTATGTACATACAGGTTCTCACAAAGACAAAAATCACTGGATTCTTGAGTCGAGTGCTCCAGCAGTGGTCAACATCACCTGAAAATGAAGAGGCAATTGTAACTTGTACAGGTACCTCACAGACTATATATAGCATCCAACAAGGAATCTCCTCTGCCCAATTTAACCCTAGAGGCTTCATTCTCAAACTCAATTAGAGGGACCAAGCCTGACAGGCTAGTTCTGCTCCATGGGCTAGATTCAGGTCACAAGAAGACAATGGCTTTTGGATTAACTGAGAGGGGCCACCTACCCTTGTTTTTTGCATTCTCCATTTCTCTTGATACTTGGACTTCAGGCATTCAAGTTTCCTTAAAGTCATACAGGGTCAAAACACTGAGATGCAATAGTGTATATACAAGCAGTACCTGTGCACAGACTGCTGTGGAATGTAAATAAGGGCTGAAAGATTGCTAGCAGATGAGCTCAGAGTGTCCTCCCTCATGGGTGTAAGACTTGCAGCACTCCATCCCTTCAGATCTCGCCAGCTTACAGACCCAAAGCAGGGAAGTTCAGTGGCACTGAGACATGCGTTGCCCAGTGAGGCAGCTCCTCACCTTCTCTTCTTAAGCCTGGAAACCCTCTGATGGATTCACCTGCCCCCCTGGGCCATAGGTACGAGCAGAGAAAGGTGTGACAGTGAAACAGGCCATAAAATTTATTTTTAATTAAAACATCCAAACTACAGATGGTCACCTTCCTGAAATGAGGGGAGCTCTGTCTGGAGGCAAACAGGAACTTCTTGTGTGCAATTTTAAGTCAATGCAATGATAATGGATCAGCTTCCCTTGCAAGTACCCCCCAAAAAAGAGTGTGGCCACTGGGCAACTGAAGTGAGGAGGTACCAGCTGGGGCGTTTTCTCGACAAGTGGCCTCAGGGCATGTGAGACCACAGCCTTACGTGAGCACTCCCACAGAAGCGACTCTGCAGGATGGCCTCCTCATCATGTCAGGCTATGGGAGACATAATGGGCTGTCTGTGGCCAAAGATTGTCTCCACCAAGGTCTTAACAGCAAAGTCCCATCTGAGAGCTGTCTTATGTATATTTTGACTCAAATCAATCAGTCATCCCCATGCTGTGAGTTGTGTTTAAAAGCTCTCATGGGAAATACAAGTAGCATAGTCTCCTGGGAGTGCTGACAACTGGTTCAGACACAACCCTCTGGCTGAAGGCATCTGCTTCAGGAGTAGCTCCTTTACCCTCCACAGCACCAGCACCTCCACCACAGCGCAGAGATCACAAATTTCAGATCATCTGCCTGGCACAGACAAGATCCACGGTCGATGTGTCCTTTGCTGGCAGTGGCAGAGAGCAGGAACAGGGGAGAATCATGCCCAAACCCTTTGTATCTCCTCTCTGTGAAAAAGCATCCCTCTCCAGTGCGCTTTGGGAGACGTGTGCTGGGAGAGGGAGGCTGAGGCAATGAAAGGAAGTGGAAGAAAGGCAGAACAAGTTCCTTTGACCAGCACCAGCTTGACATTTTTTCAACTCACTTTTAACACACGAAAGGGATGGTGGGAAAGAAGAAGAAAGCATGAATGCAGGAGGAGAAGGAGGCAGAGAGGAAAAAAAGATCAAAGAAAGGGTGAAACAAGAAAAAGATGCTCCCAGTGATGCTGAGACACTTGTCTGTGCCCCCATACCAGCCCCAATCTGTCCTTTTGCACAAGAGCAAAAAACCAGCAGGATCTCTGGCAAACTAGATATATAGGCAAAGAAGCGTAGAGACTGGAAGAAAATGTTCAGTTAAAAGCCTGTGTGTTTACTGCACAGGAAGTGGGATGGGGTGTGTGTGTCTGCACTTGAGCTGAGGAAAGAAGAGTGGCATACATTAAGATCACAGGGACAAGAGATTGCAATGGCATTCACATAAGCCTTAACCGGGAAACAGAAGTTTGTCAAATTATCATTGGGTAAAAGCAGGAATAGCAAAATCCAATACAGCGGCAACCGGCTGCCAGAAATCCCACCGTGGCCCTGGAACTGGCTGCCTCAGGGAAGTGCAGGGGGGAAGGGTGGTAAAGCTCAGGCAGGACGAATACCTTGGCTGAGGAATAGAGATGGACTCCCTCTTCATCACTCCTTTCAGTACCAAACACTCTCTGTGATGAGGAGAGCTAATCAAAAAAGTAGGAATACACAAGAGGCTCCGAGGTACTATCAGTGCTGTAAAATGCATCTGGGAAAAAACGAATACGGCATAGGTGTATTCCCTGGAGTGGAGATGAGGCGAACTGAGGACAGCAAAGCAGAGCCTTTGGGATTTATAGCCCTATCTGGGCATGCTTCATACTGGAAGCAGGAGATACCCAGGAGGATCTGGGGCAGGAGCAGCACCAGTGTTAAGGATGGTGGGAAGCAGTGCTCTAGGCTAGGGGGAATTTTTTTCCCAAAGAGATGCTGATTCCAGCACTTTGAAATGACAAACTAGCCTTTTTACATACTTTTTTTTACAGTTGTCCTGTGAAGACCAATTAAACAGAAAGAAACCAGACAGTGGACAGTTTGCCTGCACCCTGTCATTGTAGCTTTGCCCATGCTTTCCCATTTTATGACAGTTCATGCTTTGCAGAGTAGTTGGTGCTGCTGTCTCTAGTTTGTTTATAGCAGTCTGGCAGGGCTACCCCTCCCCACACACACCGCCTTTCTCCCTCTTTGGTTCTCTCGCTGCCCTGTCCTGCTGCCTTGGGCCGGACCTTGCCCCAGGCCTGTGCTGCACTGCTGCAGGGACTGTCCCAGCTCAGCCTGGCATGGCGGCATGGCAGGAGCAACGCTGTACGCTCAGCTCCTCCATGCAGACCTGTGCTGCAGTTAGAATTCCCTTGGTTTCCCATCTCCCTAACACCACTGCTGCAGCGCTACAGAGTCCTCTGGCTTTCCCCTTCTCACCTCTCGTGCAGCATTTGGAGTCACTCTGGCTTTGCCCCTTGCCTTCCAGGTGCCCCCTTGTGTTCCTTTTCCCTTCTTACTTTCTCTTGCTACTCCCTTTTAGTAAGCCATAGCAAGGGAAGCGCTGCAGCAAAGCTTCCAGCTGGGCTGTACTCACTTCCATACTCGTGTGTAGGGAGGGAGGGGAAGAAGAGATCAAACATCAGGGATCCTGGAGACATCCTTGGATGTGGTGCTGAGAAGAAAATGAGCAGGGAACAGGTGACAGAAATGTCAGGCCACAAGCTCAAGAGATCACCGGGGCCCATAGGTAGCTGCATCATCCCAGGAAAGAAATAAATGACAGGCTGCACCAGAGTATAGCACAAAAACATTGACATAAAGAGAATTAATGTTCCTGCAACTGGACCTTGGCCTCACACAGTTCTTCAATCGTCTCTTGCCTAGTGACATTGTGCTATATATGATTTGCTCTCTTTCAACACCCCGTCTTTCCCAGGGACTGTCTACCTCTTAACGTAGCTGTGAAATATAGGTGATGTGGTATGTATAAATATTTCAGAGACAGGACTCATTTGACAAGCAGGGTCTTGAGGAGGGACCGGAGACACTGACTCACAGAGTCAGTCGGAAAGACAGGATATTTGTCCATTTTGCGGAAATGGTCTCGGGGGAGGAAAGTCATCCCTCATCTTTGCCTTTTGGCAAGTAGAAATCAGTACAGGGTATGGTTTCCTTATGACAAGTAGATTGCTTAGCAAGTGTGCATGGGAGCACTGGCTTGCTGTTTGTTGCCCACTGGGAACACCATAGTTTTGATTTATTAGGCCTCAACCAATAATTATTAATTATCTTATTTAGCAAATGCAGTTATGTACTTGGGTTTTGGCAGTATTTTTTTCCACTCATAATAGTCATGGACAGGTGACAGCCTTTTCTAATTATTTATTATCCAATTATTTTTCCCTTTAATTCAATGCACTGCTCACGAACAGTCTCACTTTATGTTTTTTTACCGTTCCCTAATTGGATGAGTTCAAAGGTACTTTTGGCACAAATACTTTTATTTGCTAAGGGAAAGCTGGGTTATTTCACATACTTTGGCAGTTTACTTTGAAATTCATTTTTCATAAGCATTTGTGCCAGCGAAACATGAGCATGTGCGTTGAATGTTAACATAAAAAAGGAATGTGAAGTGCACATTTGGGGGATCTTTTTTTTTTTTGATTCATTATCCAGATATGTGACTTGTTCAAACTCTGAGGCTCTATTCCATGACCTAATGAGAATCTCTGAAAAAAAAACCAAACCAAACCAAAAAACAAAAACGGGAAGGCTACAAAATGCCCCATAAATATCTTTATTTCAAAATTATGATTAGAAAAAACCAGACTCGTGTCTCCATGTATTTTTTACCACCATGAAATTTCCTGGATCTGCAAGCATCTCGTCGTCTCGTTTCCTTGCGTTGCTTTCAGCCTGCTTCATGCAGATATGGACAATTTTACTTTGTCTCACCACCATCAGCTCCTGCTTCCCCCCATGCCCTGGCCAAGGGGCTGCTCTGCCTGTGCCTAGTGCTGGCTGCCCCTTCTACCCATATGCCCTTTATTAATGTTGCCACCAACCACCGCGGGAAGGATTAAATCCTTCTCAGAGAAGGGTTTATTATATTAAAAAATAAACTCGCTCACATTTCAGGTGCTTTCGTAAGTGCCCTGCTCCATGCAGTCATCTTTGGAAAGGACACCTCAGAGCGCGAAGCCCACAGTTTCTTGGCAAGTGTTTCCTTAGCTCCGTTATAGGGGGAAAAAAAAAAAGGAAAAAAAAAAAGGAAGGAAAAAAAAATAAGGGGGGTGGGGAGGGAGGGAAGAAAAAACCAAAACCAAACAAAGCGGCTTCATACTGGCGACATCCTGACAAGTGAGGGAATAGGGTCCGGTGGGAAAGCCGCCCGCCTTGCCCCCCGCAGGCAGGGATGGATGCCCGTCACCGGGGCGAAGCCCTGCCCGTAACGCCGCTCTCCTCCCGGTGCGCGCTACAGCTTTTCTCTCCCGCTGAGCCCATTTATAATAGAAATAACTGCTTACTAATTAGCGGCGATATCTATTAATTGCTTGTTTGTTAGAGCATGACCCAGCAGCCAGCCGCTCTCTGGGCCATATCCCTTAATATTTTTTGTTATCTTTTTTTTTTTTTTTAAATTACATTTTTATCCAGGGAGTGACTTGTTCTCACGGCGACTGAGTGCCTGCTGGGATACGTCCTCCCATCCGCTTCCCTTGGGGCGTAGCACCTCTCGGTAGCCACCGGGGCGAGCGGACACCGCTGGAGAGCTGCCGGACAGGGCCGGGAGCACCTGGGAGGGGACTGCGCAGCAGAAGAGCACCTTACGCGGTGTGGGGCCGCCAAGCCCACGCGTGGCCGAGGCGGGAGGGCACGCAGGGACCAGCGCCGGGGAAGGGGCGATGTCGCTAAGGGACAGGGAGCATCAGCCCGTCCCCGGAGCCTCGGCGGGGCTAACGCCCCGCTAAGAGGTGTTTCCACGGCGCTTTACGGTCTGGGCTCATTGCTACGGCCCCGAGCCAGGCATGGGTGGGCTCGCCGGCTCCGGCAGCATCTGGGCTCCCCCGAAGCGGCGTTTTATCCCCCTAGCAAAGCACTGGAGGTAGGGATGGCAAAGCAAAGCTCCGCACCGGCGCTCCCGGGGCGCTGGCGCAGCCCCTCGGTGCCGGTGGTGATGCCCTGGGCAGTCGCGCAGCATCTCCTTCCTCCCCCCGGCCGGAGATCTCGCCCCGGGCTCTGCGCTGGGGGGTGGGGGGGAACTCAGAGCTCCCCCGCTCCGGCTTTTATGTACCAGCATCGGCGCAGCCCGGGGCGGGCAGTTCCACCGGCACCGCCGGCCCCTGCAGCCGCGCACCGGCTGGGTACCTGCACAGCACCCCCGCCACACCGGGCCCCCCCCGCCCCGCCGCTCCCGAGCAGCATGCACAAGGCAGCCCCGCCAGCCGGCAACCTACCTGAGGGGGCCCCAAAAAACTTTGCTGGCACCAGCCAGCACCGGCACAAGAGACCTCCCCTCAGCAACCTGTGCTGTCCTCCGCCCCGGACACTGCCCGTGCAATCCGGGAGGCGACACCACTACCGTCACCCTCCCCCAAGCTTGTCGCATCTCAGGTCCCTGCCGGGAAAAGCCGACCTTGCCGCGAGTGTCCTGAGGATGGAGGGACCGCGGGCTGACGGCTGATCTCTCCGCCCGAAGCACGACCCTTTTTCTCCCGAGCCCTGTGGTGTTGTCTCTAATGGGGCCGGGGCGCGGGGAGGCTCGCAGAATCGGGCAGGAGGCAGGGCTCTTCCGAGCACAGCAGCTTTAATTGGCTCCTTTTTCTTTTCTTTCCTTTCCTTTTTTATTTTTTTTTTAACCGAAGGGGAGTGAAACGGTGAAGAGGGGAGGGGAAAAATCCTGGAAAGCCAAAGGGGAAGAAAATACGGCGCGCCGGGCAGAGCCGGCAGGCAGGGAGGGGAGAGGCGGCCCCGGGCCAGCCCGGCCGGCGGGTAGCGGTGCGGTGTCCCGCCGGACGCTCCGTCAGGGATCGGCGGAGCGGAGCGCCCTCCGGCCGGCTGGGGAGCGGTGACGCTCCCGGCAACTTTTGCAGGAGATTTTGGTGCTTCGGAAAAAAGCGGTGGGGCAGGCACCTGCCGAGCGGTTTCCAGCCGGCGTCTGGCAGGAGTAACCCAACTTTCTCCAGCTTCTTGTCCCTCCTCGCCGGCTCCCTTCCAGCTGCAGCCCCGCTAGTTCCCATCAGGAGCTCCGGCAGCCGTCGAGGGAGAGCGACACAGACCTCTCTACCACTGCAAATCATCTGGGAGGCGGGCGGAGCAGGCAAGCAGCGGAGGCGAAGCACACACCCGAGCCCGGCACACAACACCGGGGAAAGTTTTGAAGGGAGAAGGACCTGGCAGGCTGGGGAGGAGGCGAGGAGAGCCGAGCTGAGCTGCAGGCGGAGCGAGGGTGCGTGGTCTGCCTGCTCTTCGTTTGCTTCTCCCTTCAGGCTGGCTGGGGCGATGCAGTGCAGCTGGGGGAGCTCTTGGGAGCCGCTTTAAAAAAAAAAAAAAATTAAAAAAAAAATCCTTCCTCGATTTGATTAATTACAACAATCCCCTCCCCAGAAGATCTGGAAAAGAGGAGAGAGAATCACCTATCCCTCCCTCCGCCTTTCAGCAGCTGGCTCCTACCCCCCACCCTCGCTTCCCCCCCTTTTTTCTCCACCTCCTTCTCTTTCCCCCGTTCGCTCCTGGGGCTGCGGCCAGAGCCTCGTCGGGAGGAGGGAGGGCGAGGACTCTCCCAAGTTGGCCCCAGTTGGCAGCACTTCGGGCAGCGCGGGACTTCGGGCAGCGCTCGGCGGCTCCTGCTGAACAAAGAAACCCCCTTTCCCGCAGGGGCCGGGGGGCAGCGCTGGGCTGGCCTGGGCCCCGCTCCTGCCCGGCGCCGGCCCGGTGCCCCCGGGGCTGGCCTTTGCCCGGACCCCGAGTGCGGGCGAGGCTGCCCGTTTTCCTGGAGATCCTCGAGCATCCTGGCGACGGGAAGCGGGAAGCGGCGCTCCGCTTTCCTGCCCTCCCTGCCGCCTTCTCTCGCTCTCTCCCTCCTTTTTTTTTCTTTTTTTTTTTTCTTTTTCTTTTTAAATTTTATCTCCAGGCGTGGGGGGGTCCCTTCCTCCGCCCCAGGGGCGCCGGTGCCCGGCGCGTAGCGGGGCGTATGGGGCGGCGTTTCGGGAGGCTTTCGCCTGCTCCTCGCTCCCCCGCCGGATGCTGCCTGGGCTGTTTTGGCTGCTTTTCTTCGCCGGCGATGAAGGCTCTGCCTTGAAGATGGAGATGATCTGTTTTTTATTCCTGTCTCTGGCGCCGGTGTACAGCAGGG
>KZ505686.1:646502-657991 GCA_002844005.1 Limosa lapponica baueri | reverse complement strand
GCTCGGGTGTCCTCCTGAGAGGTCTGGCTCCCGCAGTCCCTCTGCTTCCGAGGGCAGAGAGGAGGGCAGGGGGCAGAGGCTGGGGATGGCACCCCGTGCCCCCACCGAGCACAAGCCCCGACTTGAGAGAACAGCCGGGATTTACTTTAGCCAGCCGTGCGGCCCCCCCTTTCCCTCTCCCAGCCCTCTCTTAATTCTTGCTTTACAAGATCTGCATTTCCAATACACTGGGAAAAAATAAATAAAAGCAACCCACAAGAGTTGCCTCTAATAACAAGCCGGCTTTATCTTGGCTTACAACTCAGTTGTGCGTTGCTGTAAAGTCCTTCTGGAAGGCATGCCTCTGCCTCTAACAAGCCAAGCTCTCTGAGCTCTGAAGAGAGACCCCAGTGAGAGAATCCAGCCCCCCCGCTCCCTCTTTTTTAACAGCACGCAGCCAGTCTCTTGTGTGAGCTCTGGCAAAGATCAGTTCAGTCTCACTGTCTATGGGTAAGTCTTTGTAGGTCACTTTTTAATGATGTATTTCTTTAATGGAAACAATTCCTCCTTTCTCCTTGAGAGCTGGGATGTTAATTTGAGTTTGGGTCCGTTTTGTAAAATAGCCATTTTAAATAGAGGGTATTTAGCTTCCTTTCTTTTTTCTTTCTTCATCCCAGTATATGTGTTTTCTCCCAGTCTGCCTGTCCAGAGGAAAATTGTAGGACTCTACAAAGGCTGGAAAGATGAGGAGTGGAATGAGTTTGTGGTACAGAAACCTGGTCAGGGCATGTTATTTAATCCTTTAGAACAGGTAATCTGCTTCTAGCTGAACTTTTACCATTTTGTTTTAGTGTGCTTGCTGCTCAGTAGCTGTCACTTACTGTAGAATGGCCTCTCTGCTCAGGTTTGTAGCAAGAGGGACAGAGCTTAAAACCTATTTTTCTTAAATGTGCTTTAGAGGGTTGCCTGTTGTATTTTTTTTCATCCACTTCAGTGAACTTGCATTTGATAGAGTTGCTGCTAAATTAGATCTTCAGAATAACTTACTGATGTTTTTGTCTTTTTCTCTCAGAGAGAGATTGGAGAAGCTGTGTACAAAAGAAAGCGCACGTACAGACATGCACTAAGATGAAGGCATCCTTTTAAGCCAAAATGGTACACTACTTCTATCTATTCTCCTACTTAACTGCACAAAGGAGAAATCCGGTCTCTTCCCTCCTCTCCCCTCCCCTGCCTCTTCAAACTATCTGTTGAGACCATGAGGAGCCTTAATACGCAGCTGTCTGAGTGCAGCCCAGAGCAGTGTCTCGCAGAATCAGCACACCGCAAACTTCTGTGGTGACTAATAGTTTTCATATTGTCTTTCTCAACCCTGCCTTCAGTCCACTACCCTGCACTGATTTCATGCCTCGTGCAGCCAGCACTGTTTGCTTGGATGTGAAATTGCTTATTGATGGTTCAAGAAGAGCCAATATACTGTTATATTTGCGAGGATAAATAAAGCTGTATTAGAAACTAGTCCTACTGCACCCCCGCCCCCCCACTTTGGTTTGTCCTAAATGTTAGTCTTTCTCACCATAGCTTTAATCGGTACTTAAGCATCTGTGTTGCAAATGTCGATCTCATGTGGCACTTAATGTAGAAATTATGGGAACTCAAGTATCATGTTTCAGATCTGGTTTTCTGCTTTTGAATATTTATTTATGGCAATGGAGATGGGGGGAGGCATCTATATGGGTCTATAAATATATTTTACTTCAGTAAATCTGCTGAGATTAAATCAGATTAAATGAGATAAAGTATCCATGTGATGTACCCTTTAAATAATACACCCACATGGATGTGCACAAAAGACCTCTGTCTAAGGAGAGCAGAGTTGTTGGAGAGGTTTATTGAGATGAATGGTATAAATAAAATGTGTGTAAGGGGGTTTCTGGGAAAGGAGCATTTGCAATGGAGGTGCAATTTAATTAGGAGTCAAGGTGCTTTTAGCCTGCTACCTGAAGAGACTTGTTATATAAATTGGCATTTGTTGTAATGACTGAAGTGTGTCTGAAACCCTCTTCTCATTAGCTGATCCCATCCTTTCAGCCTTGTTTGTTGCAGTAAGACAAGGCCAGCCTGATACAGAAGGCAGTTCAGCAGACTGCCAAGAGGCAACTTTTATTAGCCTTGTATGGTAGCCCATTTCCCAAACTGCATGTGACTTTCAGTCCTGGTATATTAACGCTGCTGGTCAAGATGAGGAGCAAGCTGTAATAGATCTCTGGGAAATTTCAGAATTTAGGGGGAGGGCGGAAAAGGTAAGGAGGAAGAAGACTTGCCCTTCCAGGTTTGGAGTTACCAGCACTTAAAGACTGTAAGTTAGACTGGAAGGGGAGGATGGAGGGGGGTTCCAAAGGGGAGACTATGCCTCTTGTTTCCCAGACAGCCTTGCAGACCTCAGGACTTGTGTAGCTCTGGTTCAGAGCTTGCACAGGGCTGCCGCTTTGCTTACTCCTTGCGCAGTATATAATTAGCATTTCTGGGTTGTCTTGCAACTAGCACAGTCCAGCTGATCAGCAGCAGCCTTTCAGGCTGAATAAGAGTGGGATGTTTCATCCCCCGCCTCTCATAACTCACCTGCAGAAAAGGCATTTCAGGAATGATCATCGTGCTGTGTGATGAGGGGCTACTGCAAGGTGATGGAAAGAGAATAAAAGGAAGGTTTAGGCTGGGCAGCAGGGAAAGCTGCCTGGCACGGTGATCAGAGGGGCTGGATGGGCTCCATTACTTCAGGCACTTGAAACCAGTGAGGGTGAAGCACTTGCAGTACAGAGTAGTCCTGCTCTGGCCTCTGAGGTGGGGAATAAATGACCCAGTAAAGCTCTTTCTTTAAAGAGACATCATCGCACTGAATCACCTGTGAGATGCCACTACAGGCAGCCAGAAAGTCTAGTGGAAGAATGTTTTCTTATGTCTGCGATGGTGGAGTGTCATGGTAAAACATATCCTGGGTTTAGGCCATAAACATCCTCACTTTTTCATTTCATGTACACATGACATGATTTGTTTCCAGCTCCTTTTACCTGTAAAGTAAAAGCCTCTTTTCCTAGAGTTTTCAATGCAGCATTGCCAAAGCAGGATGCCTCATGCTGTGTTTGAACTTGTGTGTGTCTTTTGCTGCCGGTTTCTGGGGACACAGAAGCACCTTAAGCCTGGTGACCTGGGCCAGTCCCTCTCCCCTGCCCCTGCCTATAGCTGTTTTGCCAGTGGAAACAGGAGCCCAGATGAGGAACTCTTCAGCTTTCTTGCTGTTATCCCAGTGCATCCTGTGCCCTCAGAAATGGGTGAGCAAATCACTGGCTGAAGTAGTGGTGGAGCTGACTCCTGTGAGCCACTTCTCGTCTGATTCTGTTTGGAGGATCACATTGCGTTTTCCAAATTATATATATATATATATATTTGTATGTTTGTGTATGTATATATGCACACATGTACCCACATCCTTTGTGCTCAGCCATTTCTCTTCATTGTCCAGCCCTTAAATCTACAGTGGCTTAGGCTGTAGCCTTTTGGTTACAGGAATGAGTTTTGTAACTGGAAGGCTATAGAAATAGTCTCACCTAAGGACTGGGTCGGTCCAAAATTTGCATAGCTCTTTAGCAGCTCTTTAAGGTCAAGGCATTAAATCTGTCCAGCCCTGTGCTTCAGTGTGCCTCGCTGTTCTCCAGCTCTAGTATGTCAGATTCACCCTCCTGTGACACCAGAGCCTCTGTTTTTAGGTCAGGTCAGTAGCTTCACACACCAGATAAGCCCTCAATTGGCTTTAATATGCAGTACTAGAAAACTGACATTATCCTCTTGACAGGTTGTTTGCAACTTGCTGGTAGAAGTCAAAATATTTCACTATAGGTGTCATCAGAAACCACCATCCTATGCTAATTTTTGTGGGAACATGAAGACAGATGTTGAATAATTTGACATGAGCAGCATAGCTTTTAAAATTATCACCGTGTCAGGTTTGCACTGGATTTTTTTGAAATATATATCTGTATTTCAGATGAGTTTAAGAGAGAGGGGAGGGATATATAGTAAGTGGCTCCCAATGAGTGGAAGATGAGGCAGAAGATGGCCTTGGAGGTTCAGTAGTCAGACAGCAGTTCAGCAGCGGCAGTAAAGGATGCTGTGCTGCTGATGCTGCTGATGCTGCTGTTCTTATTTTTAAGTAACAAGACTGAGTGACTTCCATGCTGGTAACTCAGAGATCTTGTGACACTTCCCGTCAACCAGAAGCCCTACTGTTTTGCTCGTGTTTTGACTAGAGTTACTGCTATTCTGCTTGCTTGAATAGTGCAGTTTCAGGCTTCTAGTCCCTCCTTCCACATATACTGTGCTCCCATGGTTCATTAAGCATAGTCTATGCCTAAGAGTCCTGCCTGCATGGCTACGGCTTGTTATGAGGAGAGCAGAGTTGAGGGGTAGGGAAAAATTGCATTCTGCCCAATGTCAATGGGCTGGCAAAAGCAATAGAGAGATGCATTTCTACTAGTGAAAGACGGCATGGGGTGGAGGGTGAGTCTTACTCCGTTTGTGGGAATGTCCTGAACCCTACCTGCAAAAGGTTTCTTTAGCCAGCATAAGGTAACCCCATAGCCAACTAGTTTGCCTGTGTCGGTCTGGAGAAACAGTTTGCTGGTGAAGTTCTCATCAGGGTCGGTGAGATGTTCGTATTTTTTGTGCAGGGGGATTGCTGTGTTGTGTCCTCAGAGGGAGCTGCATTTTGCTGTGAGGAAGATGAGCGTTCAGCTTACGATGGGCTCCTTCCAGACAAGATGCAATGGAAAATGTTGGTTTGTTCTCAGAGATGCCATGGGTACCTGCATCTGGTAATACAATGGAAGTGTGTTTAGGCTGTAGCTGGCAGCCCATGTCTCATGCAGAGGGAAACTATTAAAACTTTGAGACCATTTTTACTCTCGAGCAGTCAAGGTAAACACATTAAGTACCCATGTCCAAGCCACCTCCTTCCAAGCATCAGCTGCTGGTGTTGCACAGGTTTAAATTCAGAGGGGAAAACATGCCAATATCCCCCAGGCTTGCGGAGGAAGGGGAGGGATATGGTGCTGACACTGCACAGCAGAATGGGGATCTGGCAGGGCCTCCAGGATCCACCAGAGAGTGATGTGCTGCAAAGAGGTGGGAAAGGAGAGCGCGTGTGTTTCATGTCTCTGTGCCCATCTTTAACTGGTGAGATCTCTGCTCTGTTAGGATCCAACTACTTGCTTTGAAAAGAAAAAAGCTTTCATCTGTCCTTTGTTTTGGGGAAGGGGTTGAAGGAACAACAGAGGTTTGTTTTTTATAGCCAAGCACTTGCTTAGCGTTTAAAAGAAGAAATTGAATGTGTGATAACCCATGGAGCTGATGATTAAAAGTGCTGCATTAAAAATCTAGGAAAGAACTTGAGAAGTGGAGCCAGGAAAGGGAGATCCCGGGCATCGGCTGATCTTGGCTCAACACAAGTTAAATCAGAGAAGGGCTGTTATCACCTGGTTACCTGGGACGGGACTTGTTGGGAGGCAGGAAGTTTTCATGCCCGGTGTTGGGCATTTCTTGGAATGAAGGCTTTGACTTCCCACTTGCTTTCTTGACTTCTGCCCAGGTGCAACACGCCAGCTGCCGGCGGATCGTGCTCTCCCTCCCACCCAAGGGAAAGGCGAAAGAAGCTGCCGGTCCTTCACCATCCTGCCTGCGGGCTCCTCTCCAGCCGCGGCTTGGGAGCACATCTGGGCGGAGGGGCAGGCCACATCTGGGCGGGGGGGCGATGCCGCTCCGCCGCTGCCCGGCAGAGGGAGGTGTTGCGTCGCCCCGGGGGCGGAGAGGGGGTGCTGGGGGTGCCCCCCCGTCCCTCGAGGGCTGGGAGGTGCCCGGCGATGCTCTGGGCAAACCCTCTGGAAACCGAAAGGCTGCTTCGGGAGCGCCCGTCTCCCGGCGGAGTGGGGGCGCGGCGTTGCCGGACACGCGTGGGGCGGGTTGGCCGAGCGTCCCCCGGGTGACTGGCTGGCCGGCCCCGGCTGAGCGCCAAGGAACGCCCGGGGGCAGCTCATCCTCTCCGTTGCCACCTCGGTGGAGTTGGGGAAAATCCCCCCGCCCGTCCGTCTTACCGAGGGCGGGAGCGAGGCCGGAGTTCGCGGGAGTGAACGCCCGGGATTGAGCTGCTGCTTCCAGGTTCTGGTGCTGGCTGCTCGCATGCGGCTCTGCACCTCGCTCTGGTTTGGTTTAAGGTCCGAAGCTCTGTCACGTTGTACCCAAGCAGTTCACGGTCCTTTTCCCCGCCTCCCTTCTCCACCCTCTCTTTCCCCCTTTGTAATACTCTTGTGGAATGGGAAAGTGCTGTTCTTTCCTTCCTGGAGCATCTTCTTGTCTGTTTCCCATAAAAGATCATACAATAAAGTGAGTGCGGGCCTCTTAAATTCTTAATTAGCTTTTCAACTGTAGTCTCCATGGTTGTTTTCTTTCTTCACATATCTGTGTGGTTGTGGTTTTGGGATTATTTTTTGTTCATTTGGGATTTTGGTTGGTTGGTTTTGATTCTCAAAAATAAAAGGTAGGATTAAAGGAGTTACAGAAATCTGAACAGATACGAGGGAAGAGGAACCCTTGTGCATGGCCTTGCTCATGCAGGAGGAGAAAGGCGACAGCAGGGTGGTGGCTGGCTATCAGGGCCTCTATAGTGTTCAGGTGAGGGCATTAGTGCTGCAATATATCTCCTTGGTTCTGTGAGCCAGCAGAGCTGAGGATGCCACAGCAGAGGTATTTGATTGATGCTGGGGTTTTGGCTCTTGGAAAATGTGGCTTAGGGGCCCTAGCTTAGTGCAACGTCTTCTGGGTGTTGTGGTTGCCTACAGGGAACTCTTTGCACCAGTGCATTGGCCACGCTGTATCCCAGGTCAGCTTCTGACTACTGATACCTTTAGTTTTAATGCCCAAATACTCTGTTCCATGGCTGGTGAAGGGACGTGCCTGAACTTAACCAGGGAACTAGAGGGAGAGACAGCTGAATATAAATGATTAGCTCTTAAAATTATCTGCTTGTTCTTCTAGAGTAGGCAATATGGTTACTCCAGTGTGTGCTCGTATGACTGTATTCCCAAAATCCACAGAGAGCTTTATGGTCTAGTAATGTCTAAACTCCTCTGAGAATGATGCTCCCTTTGCACGCTTCTGTAAGGCACTCTGTGTTCTCAGTATCATGCTAGTAATGAACAGCAGTGAAGATGCAGTTACGTATCTCAGTGGTTGCAAATAAGGCAGGACAGCCTGTTGGGGAGGAGTCCTGGTGATTTGGAGTCACTAACACTGCTCTGTGAGCAGGTCACGGCTCTGTGCCGGGCTGCAGACCTCCAGAGAGAGGGTGCAGCAAGGTGGTGGTGAGCAAGGATCTCAAGCAGGTTTTATCGATCTGCCTAGCCTCTTGCTTTCCTCTTGCTCCTTTCACTCGTGCTGCAAATCACTCGTGGATGCAGTGTTGGCTGTTACCCCTTTGCTTTAGCTTTCATAGGGGAGATATTACTGATGTAACTAAAAATCTGTCTAACTGTGATGTGCTGGCTTGTGGTTTCTCTCCGCTGTGAGCTGTAGTGTAGGACAAATGGTGTGCAGATACTTTTGCTGGGTTTGTGTAAATGGAAATGATGGCAGGGTGAGGATAGCAATTGACAAAGGTGCAGTAAGAATGGCAGTTTCTAAAGACAAATTAGCAAATGTCAGCTAAAGAAGAACTGACATAACACTGAAAGCTAAAGTCAAGCTGTGAGAAAGGCTTTAGGATGTCTGCAGGTGGACATTTAATACAAGAGTAGCTGCTTGCCATTGCTGCTCGTGTTTCAGAAGGAAATGGTCCTTCACTAATTGGCGTAAATTGTTTTAAAATAAATGTGGATGGGAATCTTGTGCATCTCTTGTGTGCCTTTGTGATGAAATAAAAAGGAAAAACAAAGATGTGATTCAGACAGATGTTTGAGAAACGTGGCAAAATGGCTTTTGCTTACAAATGCTGTTTCACCTGCTGGTGCCTGCTCCGTGTCTTGCACGGTGGAAAAGGCATTTGTAGAATTAGAGTGAAGAATGGCTGCCTCTCACTAAGTTTAATAAATGGATTATTCTGACTCAGATCATCCCTCAAAATAGCGGAAATGTGAGAAATTGAGGCTCATAAAAGTAACCTGAGCAGCAAGAGCCAGCTCGGGATGGGAGTCTGTACTCCCCTGCCGCTCAAGTGAATCTAGCTGGGCTGTTAAGAAAACTTAGCTGGTCTGGGGCATTTCCACTGCAGTTGTTAGACCCTGAAAATCCCCCTCAGAGGGCACAAGTAGGATTTCTTGTAGGTTTATGTGTTTCCCATCACTGTAATATCTATGAACTTCCACCTTTACAATGCCTCTGTTGCCTACAGTTATTCCCCTCTGCATGTGGGGAAATGAGATGGAGATTAAGTGATTTGCCCGTGGCAGAATGGAGAATCGAACATCAGCAAAGTTTTAACCATCCTTTTCTCTCTGGTAAAGTGCAGCTGGTATTAAGTGCAATCCCTGTGGCTGATAGATCCAAGGTAAATACATCCTCAATAAGAAGGAATAAGCCATTGAAAACAGTCTCTGATCCAGTTATCTCAGACCAAGCTTTTTTTTTAATAAGAAAACAAAACCATGTTTGTCTTTCAGTACTAATTTAGCTCATCCTTGTTCACAGGTTAGGATTTATTTTAGGACGTCTTTTGGAGGTCTTACAGAAGTTGAGCCTGGCTGTACAACACTAGGGGGGACAGAGAAATCTTTCAAACATGGGTACATACATGGCTTTTCTATGTGAATCTGCAGGTGGCTTGAAAACTTGCTCTGAGGGAGGTGCAGAATGGGATTAAATCAGGAATCTGTTGACTCATTCTGCAACAATTTAAATTATTTTGCACTTGATCAAGGAAGCAGTACTGCTTACTATGAAAAGCTGTTGTCATGGGTGGAGGATATTAAATGACTATTGCAGTACCCGAGGGGTGGACAAAAATTCTCGGGTTGCCATGAAGGAGCAGAGATGTGGGATGGGTGGAAGAAAGCAGGGGACCATATTGTAGGTGCATGAGGAGGGACAGTGTCTGGGACAGAGGAGAAGTTATGATAACGAGTGTGGAGCTGTGGCTCTAAAATAAGGCTGGATGCCAGAGCAGAGCACAGCTTTTGAAGAAGCAAAAGGAAAGTCTGAATATTCCAACACGTTTTGTTATTTTAAGTATGTGCTAAGCCATATTCCTGTTTTTCCTACAAGTATGAAGTTAGGAAGAAGAAATCTCTGGTGTTTGTTTCCCAGATGCTAACGAAGGCCGAAAGGAATTAATGTGAATGATTTTTGGTTTCTTTTTTTTTTTTTTTTTCTTTTGGAAGAGATTTTTCTTTTATATTTAGAGCAAGTAAAATTCACAAGCGTGTGTTTGAGAAGGGGATTATCTTGATCAGTCATCAAATAATTGCTGAATAAGAAGACCTTCTTATCTCTGGAAACAGGGACTCGGAAGCGGGCAGTGGTGTTAGCTGCAGGTTGGGAAGATCCCCATATTAAGGCGTAGGGAAAGATGGCACCTTGCAATTCCTTATACCTCTACAAATGAGGAATACTGGGAAACTGGATAAGAATACGGGAGCTTTCCAATGCTATGAGACAGTAGGATTAGGGGAATGTTTTTGCAAACAGAACACTGTTAGGTGCACATACGCTATGCCTAGGCAAAAGGTGGACTGTAATTTGTCGGTGCACTAGCTTTAAATTAGCTGTTTCTGTTGCTGGTCACAGGACAGCTGTAACAGCGTGGAGCTCAGCCTGGCCCTTTCTCCAACCTCTTCTGCAATGCCCTGAGTGGGCTTTGCAGCGTGTGCTGAGCCCCCTGCGCTGGGGGGGGCACCTGGCAGCAACATACTGCACTTGGCTCCTTGATAAATAAGCCGGGGGGCACCTACACCAGGTTCGTGCTTGCTTTCGGATTTGCAGCGCAAACAAATATACTCAGCCTCCTGGCTGTGCAACCAGGTGGGGATCCTACAGACCCAGCTAGCTGGCTTATTGTGGGGTGCAGTTTGAAGCTCAAGGCTTAGCTACCTCAGCGGCTTAGCTACCACAACCCAGCAGCTGCTAAGTCTAGCAAGACAAATGCCAGGGTTCCTCTTGCTCTGTGGCATCTTTCGAGCAAGCACAGCTTGCAATGCGGGAATGCAGGCTGGCTTAATGCAGCTTGCTGTTGTGAAAGAGAACCTCTAGACAACAGGTCTAGAATTAATCTTTAATTTTGAAAAGCTGTATTTGAGTAACTCCTTGCATAGTCAAGCCCTGCGTTTAGCTATGATTAAGTTTCTAAATTGTTTTTCAAAATGGGATAGTCAAGCTCCTGAACCATGTAGCTGCTGCATCTGAAGACATTACCCATAGAAACTAAGCTCCAGCTTTGGTTAAAATAGCACAATAATAGTTTGTTTTCTGGCTGGTCAAATGATAAGCAGCTCAAGACTTTCATCCTTATTCCAGCAGAAAAATGCAATCGACAGTAGAGAATGACTGTTTACTATGATGTGCATGATTAATGCCATAAATCTTTCATGTTGGGATGTTGGGTGAAAGGCATGAATATCACCATGACAAATTGAAAGGAGCAGTTTGTTACATATTTGTGGTTGGTAATCAGGCTTGAAACTCCACGTAAAAGGAGAAATTGGCCAAAGTGAACGGTAGTTGTCGAAACTAGAAACCACTCTGGCATTTGCTAAGCCTTGGCAAAGATGCCATGCTGATTTTTTCAGATCACAACGAGCATATGTACCTACTTGTGGCTGATGGTTATTCCAAGTGGCCAGCAGTAGAGTGTGTGCTATTTGACAAACAGTTCTGCTTCTTGGATTATTATGGAGACATTTCAAAGTATGTTTGCAGCATATGGCTTGCTTAAGGAGATGGTTTTAGATAAGAGACATTCGGTAAAACACAGTAGATCAGCTGCTTATCACTCAGCTTCAGATGGGTCAGCAGGGCATTTTGTACAGACACTTAAAAGAGCAGTAAAGAAAAATGAGGAGCGAGCCCTGCATCACAGCATCGCTAACTTTCTCGCCTTGTGTAGAGCAGCGTGCAGGAAAGCTCCAGCAGAGCTAATTCTTCATAAACGGATTTTAATTTAAGAATTTCATTTGATTGTCTCAAAGCATGTCTAGAGAAAGTAGTAAGGGAGGAGGGTGGGGGAAGGAAACCACCGTATGAGCCCTCTGCTTGTTAGGCCTAAATAAAAGCCTCGCAGGAGGAAGCAGGGGAAGGTGCTAAAAAGTACTAGGATCTGTGATATGCTTGGTGGGGTAGACAGGGAAATGAGAAAGAAATGTGTCTAGCTATTGCTAGATTAAAAAAAAAAAAAAGGAAAGAAATGGATGCTGTTGATGGTGTGTAAATTCTAGGAGTGAGAATATTTCTCTCTTTCATTGGCCTCATGATAATAC